>JAOXJP010257296.1:0-21377 GCA_025762735.1 Platanus orientalis | reverse complement strand
CCTCCATCATGCTATAATGGACCCAGCCTCGCCAGTTTATTGAGTGAGACATGGGGGAGACAACTTGTTTCTCCTTTTTTTCTATTTTTATTTTATTTTTCATGATGAAAGCTTGCACTTTTGTTTTGTTTTTCATGTTCAAGTGGGGTTAGTGATTTACACAAGATGTCACTAACCCCTAAGCCTCCCCTTGTGTCCAAGATGGGCCTCAGAAAGTGAGAGTTGATCCCAAGAATGGACCCCACTTCACTCTCCAAAACAGTGTGCTCAAGCACTGTTTTGCAAGGGCACTAACCATGCATGATTTTTTTATCCCCTCTAAAAAATGAATTCAGTTAAATATTTTAGTCCATTGTCTATTTAGTTATCTTAGCCATGTAATTAATTTTTTAAAGTTCAGTTGCCAATTCTAGCTATTTTTAATGCATTTCCTGATTTGATGTATAGCATGCTGTTTCAATTCTGAACTACAGTGGTAATTCATCTTGTTTGAGCTATAACTCCTTGTACACAATGAATTTCAACCTAAAATTTTAATTGAGAACTCATTACTCATTTCTTAACTCCTCTGTGAAATTTGAGACCCACTTGATCTCTGGATTCTGAGATATGGGTCCAACAACCCTGACTTTTTTGAAGAATCTATGCTGTGTGCACAATATTTTACCCTTTGGAAATTCCAAAGGTGGGTCCCACCCATCCTCTAGAGGTTGAGAATTTTTGGGAACCCTCCTAGGGATGTTACGCACCTCTCCCAAAAGGTCCAGGGTCAGAGGACCCCAGAAAAGTGCCCAAAATCACAAAAAAATAGGCTGCTAGTTTTTGACTCAGAACCAGCATGCATGAATTGGCGTACTTAAAGTTTGGGCGTATACCTATTTTAGGCATACCATGAAATTATGCTTATTATACCTTTTTGGAAAGATCTCTCTCTTAGATTTCCAAAGAGACCGATCACACTCAATTCCAAGTTGTGTGGAGGGAGATATATCCGTTTGAGTGTAGATTGTCTAGCATACACCTAAACTTTAATTGGGTCAAAATTCATGTGTACACCTTGAGATCAGGCATATGTCTATTTCAGGCGTACAACCTACTCTTCTGCCCTCATGGGCCCCATGGTATGAAAAGACCCATAGATCCCTGAAAACCCTTAAAACTTTCAAACCCTTAGTTTTTCTAAAATGACCAAGTGGGGTCCATTTGGGACAATAAGCCTGAAATCACTTCACTATGAAGATCAGGCGTACTAGGAAATTAGGCATACACATGAAGATCAGGCATACTAATTGAAATTTTTTAATCTTTTCCTTTTCTGATAAATCAAAGGGTGGAATGAAACCCCATAATTCCAGAACCTTAGGAAACCCCTATTCCAACATCCAAAACTTTTCTCTAACATTTGAACATAGACTAGGTCCATTACCTAACACCTGAATTTTATCTAGGAGACAATGCTGGTATTGTGGCTACTACGTCAGTGTGATCTGACCGAGTAACCCTACCGAACCATTTCCTTTCAATCCTTCCTGACCTTTTATAAATCTCCACCCTAATTTAAGGGTCATGTTGTACTGGTTCAGGACCCAAAGACCCTTGGATTCGGCCATAGCCCAACTAAGTCCATAAAACACTCAAATTGGTATAAGATAGTGTTGACCCCCTTTCACTAACATATTTCAGCAGCGAGGAGTACTATATAAGTATATAAACACCCTAAAATGAACCAACTCTGAACCAGTCTCATAGTCAAACAAACTTGATCACCAAGACTTACAAACATTAGAACTACATGCAGTCTGATCCCAATAAAACTATAGGAACCTAGAACTATCAAGATCAGGTATGTAGGCAGCTAGAGATTGTCTCAGGTGCGACTGCAGTGATCACACCACAAGAGTGGTCCAGACTAATAAAATAAAATAAACACACACACACACTATCGCTTACTAGCACTTGGAAGTTGCTAGGTTAGAGGAGCCACCCTAAAAAGGTGAGTAATTGAGGTGCCTAACACCTTCCCTAATTGCAACCAAACACCTTACCCAGATCCCTAAAAATTAGACCAGTCTGAGAGTCAATCTTAGGCCCAAGTGCTTAGCCCAGGCCCTAAAAAGCCCATATCCTCCCTTCCCCTTGAAAGGAAGTAGACGTCCAACTCCATCTATAAAAACCCTAATTGGTGGTGACTCCAAAACCCCGAAGTGGGTCGCGAACCTTTTCTGTGATGGCCACAACTTTGTTGGAGCACTTTTAGCCTAAGATAATGATGGTCAAAAGAGTAAGCAGTTTACTACTTAAGTAGATTGTTGAATCGTACAGAGATTAGATATTCCTCAATTAAAAACTTTTTTGTCACTATATCTTGCAGTGATAAAATTGAGACATTATTTGTTGTCTCTTAGTGTTTTGTTAATTGCTAAGCTCGATTTAATTAGATATATGTTGTCCAGACGAATACTAAGGGGGAGAATCAATAAATGGATGTTAGCCTTGTCGGAATATTTCTTGCAATATGTTTCCCAATAGGCCATAAAAGGATAAGCTTTGGTTGATTTTTTGACCGATCATCCTCCATAAGTGGATGATTTAGTTGTCAAACAAGCTGATGAAATATAGGAGATCAATATAGTACCGTGGTAGCTTAAGTTCGATGAGTCCAGTACAAAGACAGTCTCGGGGGCAGGAATAATACTCATTTCTCATACCTTACAAAAAAGTAGGAATTCCTTCTAGTTGGACTTCCAGTGTACTAATAATCAAGCTAAATACGAGGCATTAATTATTGGCATGTAAATACTTCTTCAAATGGGGGTAAAGAATGTAGAGATTAAGGGAGATTCATAGTTAATAGTCAGACAATTGATTGGCGACTACAAGTGTTCTAGTTGGACATTGGCACCCTATTTTACTGTGGCTATGCAATTGATGGACTCCTTTGATGATTTCAATATCGCGTTCACACCTAGAGAAGAAAATTGGTCAGGTAATGATATGACACAAATGGCTTTAGGGTTAGAATCCTTGAAGGATTGGATCACTTGATAATAGAGGTACAATGTAGAAACCTGCTATCAGTCATCACCAGATGACTGATGCCAGAAGTCATAGTACTATAATAGCAAGCGAAAGACTAGAAGACACCTTTTATGTAATACTTTGAGTAATCCTACCCTTGGAACCAATCCAAAAATCAAAAGAATGACCTTAAATTATGTGATTCTAGAAGGAAAACTCTATAAAAAAGGGTATGATGGATTGCTAATAAGGTGCTTAGGAGAAGAAGTGGCAAAAGAAGTTAATGCTCAGGCACACCAAGGCCTTTATGGAGCACATCAGTCTGGAATAAATATGCATTGGTTTCTTAGAGGATATGGCTATTACTGGCCGAAAATACTTGTTGATTTCATTTGACATGCAAAAGGGTGTCAAGCATGTCAATGGCATAACCCAATACAAAGGGTATCAACCTAGGAATTACATCCTATCATTAAACCCTGGCCATTCAGGGGATGGGCCATGGATTTAATATGGAAAATCTACCCTCCATCATCTAAACTACATACTTTTATCATAGTTACAACTAATTATTTTATAAGGTAGGTGGAGGTAAAGGCATACCGAAATGTAGATCATAGTGATGCAATCAAGTTTATCAAAGAAACAATCATATACCAATTTGGTATGCCTGAGTCTATCACGATTGCTATGGGAACTGTCTTTATAAATCGATATGTAAGGAGTTGGCACATGATTTTGGGATTCAATTGTTTGATTCAACCTCATATTATGCTCAGGCCAACAGACAGACCGATGCATCAAATAAGATTATCAAGGTCTTATCAGAAATGCTATGGAGCGGAATCCTAGGTCATGGCACGAACTGTTGCCATAAGTGTTATAGGCATATAATACATAATGTAGATCTAGTATGGGTGTTAGTCCATATACACTAACCTATGACGATGATGTAGTGTTACCTATGAAAATAATGGTTCCATCATTAAGAACATCATTTCAGGTTAATTTGACACCTGTAGAATTTAGTGAAGCCATGATGATAGAATTAGAAAACATGGGTGAAGTGAGGTTGTTAACTCTAAATAGATTACATGCCCATAAATAGGAGGTGGTTAGGGCATATAATAAGAGAGTTAAGTTAAAAGTTTTCAATTAGGGCGACCTAGTATGGAAAGTAGTCTTGCCAATAGGACAGAAAGACCATTTATATGCGAAGGTCCCTTCATAATAAAGAAAGTTCCGTAAGGGGGAGCCTATGTGTTAGAAAACCTTGACTGAAAATGGTATGAAAAAATAATTAACAATCAATATTTAAAGAAATATTACCCTACTGTATGGGAAGCTGTAATAACAAGATCAAAATAACCAAAAAAGAACAAGGCCGACGACAATTCATTAACAAATAAGGAGTAAAAGTTACATCGGCCAAATCCATGAGCAGACATCAATCAAATCAATCAATTGACAAAAGCCAAAGAAAAACATAAGCCTACTAAGAAATGGGTTGGAACATTTTAGAAAAAAAAAAAAACAATCATTTACAAATCTCTACAGAGATAGAATGTCCTTCTCCAATGCTAGGGAACGGTAGTTAGACCAAGGCTTCACCTTGGCCTTCAAAGATTTATGTTTCTGCAAGAGGGTTTGGGTTTTGATCAAGGCTAAGCAAAGCCTTTTGGAGAGAACCTTGGCAGTTTCTTGGTCAATTGACAATCCCACAGTTAATTCCTTCTTGAGGTAAGTTAGTTTAGCCATTCTGGCTTGAAGAGCTTTTATCTCTACGTCAACCTAACGAATAGCCTCCTCGGTGTTCTTGATCTTCTCTTCTAGGGGAGCAAGTTCTCAGTCAACATTCCCCTAAGGCTTAAAGGAGAGCATCTGGGGACGTAGATGTTGGTGGGTACCTAGAATAGAATCAACCTTAACAATGGTGTCATTGAGATCATTGTACTCAAGAGTGAAGCCTAGGATTTTTTTGAAGATGATTGGCCATTTCCCCAAATTGGTTGATAGTTGGGTTGTCCTTAAGGCGTAACAGATTAATGGCTGAAACCACCAATGACTGGATGGAAGGATAAATCAGTTGATCATAGGAGAGGTAAACTAAAGGCTCTAATGTGGCTTGGACCTCTGCAACTTCTTCAGATAGAGGAGTCACTTTTTAAAAGGGGTTGGTCTAGAATCTCTTCCAAATGATTGAAAAAGGCTGCCACATCATCCCTAGGAAATAAAGGGGGGGACTCTATTGATTGAGGGACCACTTGAACATTTAGGGCTTCTTGAATGACAAGATTTGGAGAAGGGGTCTTTTTTGAGGACTTAGGACTACTTTGGTCTCATCATCAAGATTGATGAATGTTAGGGAAGAGTCCTGATCGACGAACTTGAGAGAAACTTGGCTCTGCTCTACAATAACGACTGCTGAAGACTTCTTTTTTTTGGGAGGACTATTCGACTTGTGTGGACAAACCTTTAAAGGGATGAATAGAAGAGTGATTAGTTCATAAGCCCGTCTCCTCCTTTTCCTAGGGAGAAAGGGTGATGACCAATCATCACAAGGAGCTTTCTCTAGCGTGTTTTCATTTGGTTCTTCTCCCACTAGTGTATCTCCCATGCCCTGAGGACTGTCATCTTCCAAAATCTCAATGACTTTCTCGGGGGACTAAGAGGGGAATTCAGATCAATCTCCATAACCCAACAATAGAACCACACATTTTGGATGTAGTTAGACCTCCACTTCACCTTCAGGTTTCTTTGCCTCTTTGAAAGATTCCTTCATAGTTTCTCCCTACGTCACTTCGGACAAGGGAACATTCTTTGGGCTATCTATTTTCATTTCCACTTTTTCTTCTTTTTCTTCTCTCTTTCTCTAGTGTTGTGTCTTCTTCTTTTTCTTCTTCTACCTCATCTTCAAGATCAACTTGAATAGTTTTAGCCTTGATGGCCAGCTTTTTGGGTTTCTGCATTGGGTGGTACATCACCTTGATGGTGTTAGAAGGTGGATGGTCAGATTTCATCTTTTTCCGAACCTCTTTAACTAGAGAAGGAGGTTCTAAGAGAATGAAGAAAAGGAAAATTCAAAGAAAGAATCAGACCAAAAAGGGAAATAAAAGTAAAAGTACAAAAATTACCTTGATGTTTGAAGGATTTCTTTAACTTTTTCTTGGCTACATCCTAGACAACTTTTGTTATCTTGTGAGGAATTGACTTCCCACGAGTTTTGGCACGGGTTCGGCCAGTATCAGAATCAAGAACAAGAGTAGGATGATAAGCCTAATCTTTCTTCGATAGGGGATAAGATGCAGCTGGCTCAACTAATTCGCTAACAACCGGAGAATGGTCATTCTTGGAATCATTTGGTAAGAGACTAGCAATGAGGGTATCAAAATTATATGGAATCAGGATTTTGTTGAAAAATAGACACCACCAAGGCTAAAAGATGACCAAAGAGGAAGGGTCATGAGGCAACTTAGGGAGGACAAACTGGGACTAAAGGAACTGGTATTTTGAAGACATCGGCTGCAAAATTTATTTTCCTTTTTCACCCTTAAGAATAATTCGGTGAAAATGGGGGAAGTTAAGGGTGTAATAGGCCGATGAAGCAGGTATTCTTGGATGAAAGACGAATTTTCAACTAAACTATTAAGGGGCATACACTTTAAACCCAACTCAGGGGTTATTATCAAATTCACCACCAAAGTGTAGATCCCTTGGTAGAAGAAAACTTGCCCACATCAACCTTTATTTTTCCACAGTCTCAGCATCGGTCACTGAATGAGGGATAGTGAACTAGGTAGGGCCATACAAACGATTCTCGAAATGATAGAGTAGGATATCATACCATTTGACTGTTAGGTTGTGAAAAAAGCTAGAAAAATGGTCAAATTCATACCTATACTGGGGAGCAGTCATCCACCGATGACCATACAACTGACGATACTTGATGGTGACCGAAGAACTACTGTTCAAATCTAGAAAGTACTCATAAAGCCAAAGTTGGATTAGCAAGTATGGACCTTCGGAAGGGTTCAATTTGTAGTTATAGATCTCCCAAAGGCCGTGGTAGGTGTAAGACAAGACAAAAGGGGCTAATCCCAGTAGTTGACCTACAACCAGTGCGTTAACAATATGGTCAAACTCTTGCATCATCTTTCTAGACTAAACGCATATAAAAAAATGACTAATCCGGTAAAGAGAAAAGGAGCAATGCTCTTGATGGCTAACTAGGCTACCTTCAGCTCCAACTTCGGCCGATGTATACGATCCATATGAGATACGAGCGTTAGAGACATCAAATGTCAATTCTTGATCAAGAAGGACACTGATCTCATCCCCTTTGACTGGCAGCAAGGTTAACACATATACATCCATCATGGTGATGCTTATGGGACCACAACCAAAGAAAAATGCATTAGATGCTAGACTCCAATAGTTGGTTGCCGTGGCAAGCAACATTCGGTCAATAGGAAGATGATAGAGGGAAAGTTGGATGTCCTCGAAGATATCCAAATCTCTTTAGGTATGACCAAAAGCCCCTTGTACTCTGTCCAACTATGAAATTCAGAGATCATTTGGCTTAGGTCAAGTTTTTGGAGAGTTTCTAGCGAACCACTTACTCCAATCAAGAAAATTACTTTAAAAGAGTAATTGCTCCGTTGGGAAAAGTGGGTAAATAATTGCAATAGGGGAAGGAACAGGGGAGACGAAGGAGGGACCTATATTGGTGGTCCCAACATCATCCAAAATAGAGACAGGGTCCTCAGAAATGTCTGAACCTACCAGCTCAGGAAGAATAGAAGGTTTTGTAAGAAGGGGATTTGAAGCAGAGGAGGAAGCCATTGGCTCGGGCAAGAGGAAATCAAAGGTGAGGGATAGAACAAGAACGATGAAAGGACTGATGGAGGAAGAAAATCTAGAAGACAAGCTTGAATAGAGAGGAAATTTTGAATCAAGGATAAACCTTGGGAAGGAAGATTTTCTGGCGTGAGAAAATGTATCATCCGGAATCACCTTTATTTGAAGTTTTAAATTCAAATAAAGGGGGGCATTGTTTGCATTAGAAAAGTTTGGATGAGCTGTCCAGCTAACTCAGTTGAAGACGAGTCAAATAATACTTTGACCAGGGCAAAACAATTATCCCTGTTTTCATGGGATTGTGACGATCAGTTGAGAAAAGCCAGGAAAATGAATGTGAGTCCATGTAAGCCACGACTTTGAGGTTGTTGAGGAAAGAGGGAGACTGCTTAATGAACCCTGAGAAAAGAGAGAGTGGAGAAGTCCACAAGATACCATAAGCAATCGTGAATAGACTATGATCAACCATGATCACCTGAAGGTTCTCGGGAGAAGAGGAAACCACCATAGCCACAACCAGAGATCTTGGCATCGGTAAATACTGGAGCTTTTGAGAAGAAAGGGCATCATTCGATCATCCACTAATACTTAATTGTTATCTTTTGTTCAGATTTTAGTTTGATCTTTCAGATTATTTAGGTTCGTCGTTGAACACCTTCATATAGGTGTGCATGTCTGGAAAGACGTCTTAGTATGTCTCTGAGAGTTTGCTTTCCCAGTTTGTTTGTTCATTTGACGATTTTAGTTTACATTCTGTCCACTGGTCTGTGTTGGAGAAGATGTACAATCGTTTGAGCAAGATTAACTTTGTAAGTTCTTCTGTTTAATGCAATGATGGTTATTTATCTTTAAGGTTGATTGTTTCTTTGATTGTAGTGTGGTGTTATATGTGGTTAAGTCCTTGTTACACAAGGCAAAAAGAGCTCATTCGGAAGGAAGTACCCTCCCCTTCCTAAATCGCCTAAGTTACTAGTATTTGGTGGCTAGACAAACAACCAAAGAACTCTCTTCGATCTGCCTGCTATTTGCTCTAGCACCTGGGGTCGTAGGAAATGCCAAATTTTGTGCCCTTGTAGCATTGGTATGCCCGCAAACCATTTTTCGACCAATAATTTAATTATAAAATGCTATGTGGCACACTCTTATAGGTACTTGAGAAACCGGGAAAGTGTTTAAAATGAGATTCATAGAAGACTTAGATTTTGCGGCCCATCATTCAAAAGTTGACACATATGCCTAAAAGTACTTTAAATGTTTCTAAACATAGGAAGGAGCCTCTAACTAGAGAGAGAGAGAGAGAGAGAGAGAGAGAGAGAGTCCACTTAGGAGAAATGAAGTTCCCTTCCATGGCAAGTAATTATCAAATATATTCAATATGTATAAGAATCCTGATTAATGATACTCAAAATAAAATAAGAATAAAAAATCCACTCTTCTTCCTTACTATCCTACCCACCCATCCTCGTCTTGCTAACCCCCTTTGCCTCATTCTGACAAGTCTTGCAAATAGATCAAGAATCTTGAAGTTCACCCGCCAAAATCTCGGTGGAAACATATTTAGGCATGGTTCTTGATTAGGGCTTCAAATGGGCTGGCTGGCCCAAAGCACAAACTGTTCGCCCGAAGTTTAGGTGGGTTGGGTTCATTATATTTTAGAGTGAACCGTTTGGGCCCTACTTTTAGGCCTGACATAAAATTTGGGTCGAGTTTGGACATGTCTTAGTTCAGCCTCACTGGTCTGGCCTAGCCTGAACTATAGCATAAAATATATATATTTTTGTGAAGAAAAAATATTTTTATAATAAAATGTTGTATATATAAGCTTGAACAGCCATAGGCTTTGAATTCAGGGTAGCCCAAACTCGGCCTGAAGCCCACTTTTTTAGAATTGCCGAGTTCAGGCTGAGTCAGTCGGGTTGACTTTGGGCTCAAGCCAAGTTCAGGCCTAGATGCTATATTTCGAGCAGATCTAAGCCCATCCCAGCCTGATTTCTAGCCCTATTATTGATTGTGCTCGAGGCCTGTTTCAAGGGTTTCTAGGGGTTGCAAGGTGACATGTTCTTGAATGTGATTAGAGGTTCATTCCAAGGTTTCAGGGTCACAAAATGAGAAGATTATCTTAGCATTTTGTCCATTTTGGTGGGATTCCGGTCTGCTAGAGCTAGGGCTTTTAAGGGGAGATGGAAGGGTGTTAAAGAGTTCCAAGTTTCCCTTACAATATATTTTCTTCTGAGTCTAAAAATGCTTAGGATTATTAGGTCAAGTATTGTGAACTTGTAATTGTTTTTGATAATGACATTCTTTTCCATTTATTGCCAATGTTAAGAGTTAGTTGAGTTCACATCCAGGGAAAGAAGACTCAGGAAATTTTTGGGTTTCTTAGTTATAGTCTGAACCTGTTGTGAGATGGGCAATTGGAGCCAGACAATAGTCAAAATCTAGAAATAGCAATGCTTATATTCAGTTTCTCTGCAGAGAATTTTCTCTACTTTTGACTTCTAATTAATTTACTAAATAAATGATATGTTAATAATGTTTCTTCATTTTCTTAGGAAAAAACTGTAGATAATCCACTCAAAATTCTCAATTTTTATGGTGGTTAGTGTCTCTTATCAAAACTTCACCACGTTCAAGTATGAGGCAGAGGGGTGTTTTTTTTTTTTTTTTCCTAAAATGATTTCTGTTGGTCAGGAAATGGCATGCGGGTGTGCCAGTGCCACGTGGGCACAACATCCAATTTTTCCTACGACCCTAGGTGCCAAAGTAGACTCAGTGACCGAAGAAAGACGACTTTTGGCCATCTGTCTAGCCATTGCATGTAAAATCAGGCAATTTGTGAAGGGAAGGGTTCATCCTTCAAATGGGTTCTTTCTGCCTTACAAATAATGATTTTCGATACAAAAAAATGCCGCAGATCGAAAATAACCAATAATCGGAAAAGTGATGACCAACAATGAAAATACTAAAATAGAGAATGTTGGATTGATAGAAATAGTGTTGTAGAAAAAAATACTGCATTAATTAAAAGAAATACTTATGAAAACAATTGTACACCAGATTCGAGTCTTCCAAGTGTAGAACATACAAACAAACTGAAACGAAAATACTTGCCACACGATTTTAGACGAGCTAACAGGCTGAAAATTGAAATAAACTTTAGAACTAGATATACTAAATGAAATAAATTGATATGTTGACAACTTCGGTCATTGGAGTTGTTGTTGGAGGTGTCCCTTTTGCTTTTGTTTATGCTTTATTTATAGATAAAGAATGACAATTTCTTTGTTGTTATCTTCTAAATCTGTACCTTATACTTTGCTACCACATGTCCCATGCTTTTAGCAACATCCATTCAGTTATGAAAACTTCCTCCAAGTGTCTTGCCACCTATCCCATGTTTTGCCCCATGTTTTGCAATTTGAAAATGGACAGTTTTTATGATAAGTAAACTACTATAAAGTGACATATTGTAGCTCAAGAAAGGTGATTCCAAATCGGATTTTTGAAGTGGAATCTGTGGAGATAATCTAATGTTACCAAACAAGATTTTTGACTCTTTTGGAACCTTTGGAGCTGAGAATCCAGGAATCATTCTTTTGGAATGCACAAAAACACCATACGTAAGGCTTAAAAAAATTCACTTTGGAAGGCAATACCTCCAATGTAATTAAATGGATCAAAATACCCTTTTCCTGTCCCTGGGAAGTCCGAAGTGCTATATTGGACTGTAACTTTTTAATAAAGTCATTTTTTGAATATGTCACTATTCCGTGTTAGGACTGAAAAAAATAGGGTGGCCCATTTAGTTGCCCATAGTGGGTTTCCCATACCAATATATGTTTTGTTTTGGGCTTATTCCTCGCTGGTTAAGCTCAGCCTCATGGGCTCCTATTCTCTTTTTTTACCCCCCAAAATAACAACAACAACAACAACAAATATAAAAGATTTTGATTATATAAAAAAAAGTTTCTTAGAATAACTATTGGGAAAGTGTCTAGAATTCGACCAGGGATGTAACCCGCATGACGATCTGCAGAAAAACCTGATATGACTTGTTTATGGGGCATGTATTTTCAACCTGATTTGGGGTCTGACTTGACTCGGGCATTACATATGGTTTTTGGGGGTTTATATTTTGGGTTTCATGCCACCGCACTATTCATTGTAATATCCATTTTTCGTTCATAGTGAAACCTCTCTAGTTGTTCTTCGTCCGTGGACATAGGCTTCAAGACAAACCATGTAAATCATCTATGTGCTTTGTGTGATTGCTGTTTTCTTTTCTTTCTTCTATTTTGTTGCATATGATTCCAAATCTAGGCTCCTGCATAACAATAACATTATGATCCCAAAGACAATAAACATCTTCGATGGAAACTCTAAATAAGTAGATTTAGTGTGTACCCATTTATAGTAGAGAAAGAAGAAATGGTTTCACAACAATAATGCAGTGGACTCAAATTCAAACTGATATAACACTAGTCATTGGAATATAAAGTTCAATGAACTTTCCTCCCATCAATTGAGAGAGTTCAAGGAATTGATCCTAATTCAGGAAGGTCATATAAAACAAAAGCAGAAAATCTGATTTTACATTAGAAACTAAATCAATTTAAATCAAACTATAAATTTCAATTTACAGAGCAACAAAGAATTGAAGAGATCTCACAGATCAAGTAGATAGTAGGCGATAATTTTTGTTAGACAACTCTTGAATAAGCAAGCAAGCAAAAAATATTAGTGGGTATAATTTTTTATGTACTCCACAAGATAAACAAAGAGTTGTAGAAATCAAAATTAAGCTCAACAAAAATCCACTAAAAAGATTACTTTTTCTTATAAAATCAATAGCTCACTAGCATCAATAACCGTTATCCAAAAAAGAAGCATCAATAACCCCACCCCTTTAATGTTCCCTAGTGCACTTTCTATATACTTAAGCAAAGTATATTCAAACTATGATTTAAATATCAACAACTAGCAACTCCCACGGCTGCTTAGAAACCCCATGCTTACCATTAATACCAATCCTAATAAAAAGGATTAACTATAATGAAAGGGGTGGTTATAAACCTCTATCTGCCTGATAAGCTGCTTGTTTGGCTAGACTGCAAGTCCAAGTAAGGGGTTGAGAATTCAATAAAGTTTAAAATCCAATAAAAGCAGAGAGGTAATAAGTCAACCATTACCTGTGAAGGAAGGGCTTGAGCTGCGCCCAACTGACCCAATGCCTGTTGATGGGCAAAGTGAGTCCTTTGCAGCATCCGTTGCAATCCTCTAAGAACCTGGAGACATTCCATGTATCTATCTCTAGGAATCTACATAATAAAGAAGGCAAGCCAATAATTGCAACAAATAAATGCAAAGAGTCAAGTGGGTTAAGACTTAAGAGATACCTGAGTGACTTCAGGTGGGGGCACCAACTCATGTGAAACTGCTCCTTGGGGAATGCCGACCATTGATACCTCCCCATCAATCCCTGCCAGAGCCACTGTCATGGGTATAGCCGGGATCCTCATTTCAGGAGCTGTACCCGGACCAGCCTCTAAGTCTTGAATTGAGGGACTCATGCCAACAGCCCCTCCTCTACCTCTCCTCTGCACTGGCTGTGGAACACCTTTCCCTTTGTCTTGAGTCATCACTGGTGGAGGTGCTGATACTCCTACCCCCTCGTGAACAGGGGCAACCTCAACTACCCTATTAGGCCCCACCTCTTTTGTGGTCCTACTCCTCTTTGGGGCCCCAGATGAAGAGGACCACGCTCCCACCTGCCAAGGAGAATCAATGTTAGTGAACGTGGAAAAGAAAGCAATTTGAATTAATGAAGTTATTTGCATTGTCTTACCCTAGGACAAAGATTGGAGCCACCTAGAGGGCTGAATGAGCAACCCCTTTAATAGGACTCATAGTCCTCATCATACTGTAGATAAGGCTTTGCATCTAATCTGACAGAGGCCGAATCTACATCATCATCCTCCATCAAGTAGATGCTAGTAGGAGGCTCTCTGAGCATAGTGAAGGATCTGGGAACCTTCACCTACCTCTAGCATTGCTTTCCTACTGATTCAAGATGTGATATTGCACATATTCAAATTTAATGGGCTTTAGTAGGGTATTTCTAGTATTTTGGGTTCAAACTTTTGTTTGGTAATTAATTTTAATTTTTATTAAATTTAGATCCATCTACCTTAGTTTATTATTGTTAGTTTGTGGGTTTTTATTTGTTCCCAAGCGGAATATGTTATTTAAATTTTAGAAAAGTGAGTTATATTTCCATCACCTTTATTTAAGTCTAATTAGGGGGGGGTCCAAACTTACTACTTTGACTTGATTTTGGTGTCATTTGAAATGCTACAATTACAATTTTGATGAGTCCAAGATCTTGCAAATTCGATGTAATTAGGCAAGTTATGACACAAATATTAGTGGGGTCACTTTGTGATAGGAAGTCACTATTTAAAATTTATTTCTTTTATGAAGCTTAGTTATAGAGGAATTTGGAAGTTTAGAATGTGAAAGCTATATATAAACTTTGTAACTCAATTTTAATTTTGAATGATTAATTGATTAGTAACTGAAAATTTGAAGACCTATGTCTGTTCTTTAGTGTGACTCCAGAATTTAGGTGTGATGCTTCAACCATAGGTGTGATTCTAGTTAGTATCTTCTCTTTATTTACCTTTTTTTCTATATTTTTTATTATTTTTCAGAGTAAATTTTGGAAGATGGCTTTAGATATTAGGATTAGGTTTATTTATCCCTCCAAGAAGACAAATCAAAATGACTAGTGACAGGTATGATGAAAACTTTAATTCCACAAGTTTTGTTAAAAATATCTCACAAGATACTATAGATCAACTATATAATGGATATCGTAAAGATGATTTTGTTATGCAGTTCAAACACGGGAACTCTATTGATGGTGCTGATTGTAGAATTTTTGCATTGGAAGACTATAGTGTGGTGCTAGAAAAGCTACTTATGATGATGATATATACATATTACAATTTTTAACTGTGCTGCACTATCAACTTAGTGTAAAGTCACAATAGTCTACTCCTATGGTGCAGTTAGCTTCGGAAGAAGATAATCCAAAAAAAGACACTTTTGAGTTTGCGTGTTGTCTTACAAAAAAGAAACACTTGTGATGGGAACCTAGATCCCACAAATTAAAAAAAAAAAAAAAAAAATCCTATATGTGGGGATCAGACCTTCAAAGACTAATATTATTCTGGAATATTTCCTGGCTTTAATGACAGATATGGACCTAAATAAAGCAGAATGGCGGAACAGGATTCGTGTAGCCAACCCCAAATAGTTGGGATAAGGCTCTTTGTTGTTGTTGTACCTCTCTTTAAGTAGACATAGTAAACCTAAGTTTCTTCCCATGGGAGGGAAGAACCATATATATCCTAATAACAATGGAAAGAAATTGAAATAGGAACCTAATAACAAAGGAAAGAAACTTTAAATAGAAATAATATGATAAGTGCCCGTCATTCCACCCCCCTTAGATTGGCCTTGTCCTCAAGGTCAAAAGTTTGGAAAATAGACCCAAAAAAATTGGACCGTGTTTCTCATGTTGCATTCTTAGGGGCTACATTTTCCCAATGTATTAGAATTTCATAGACAACTTGGTTGTTATGCTTGACCATGTGGTGGTCCAAAAAACCCAGTGGCTCACCCAGAATGATTCCCTAATCCAAGTTGGGAGGAAGATATTGCATATGAACATCAATATTACCAACCTTTTTCTTTAAAAGCAACACATGGAAGACGACATGAAGCTTCAAAGAAGATGGTACCTCAAATTTGTAAGCAACCCGACCTCACTTGCCACAACATGTGAAATAAGCTATAAAATCTTGGCGTGCATGGCCATTTTTGATTGACAATATGTTGACAAGCGCATAAAAACAATCATTACCCTCAAATACACGCTTGATACGATGCTTGTCCAATTGTCCTGTCATTCGATGTTGGCCAGTCTCCAAATTTTCCTTGACTAATATGAGAATTCGATCTCAAGAATGAAGGCCATATGAATCTAATGAACGTTGGTGGTGCCCAACTTGTAGGAAGTAACTATTGGAGGTGGGCACCATAAACTGCCTTAAATGGTGTCATCTATGTGGACAT
This sequence comes from Platanus orientalis, assembly GCA_025762735.1. Lineage (NCBI taxonomy): Eukaryota > Viridiplantae > Streptophyta > Magnoliopsida > Proteales > Platanaceae > Platanus > Platanus orientalis. The sequence continues at coordinate 5,363 of JAOXJP010257296.1, read as the reverse complement.
GTGGTATGTATTGTTGTAGTACCATTTAGCTCATGAAAGCCAATGTGATGAACACTTGGACTGTAACCCTGAAAAACATCAGAGTTATGTCTCCAATCATCGATTTACCACCTCTATTTGGATCTCTATTTATGGGTGGTAAGCAAAGCTCATCCCATGTTCTATTCCTTGAAACTTGAAGAACTCTTGCTAAAACTGACTAATGAACATTGCATCACAATCACAAACTATGGACTTGGGCATTATGTGACAAATGATATAGAGACAGGTTATGTTTTCAGTCTCTCGGGTTGTGCAATTAGTTGGAAGGCAACATTCTAGGCTACAGTTGCTATCAACACCATAATTTGATTTGACAATGACTCTATCTTTTCCAAGCTCAATCCAAAATAGAAGATGAGGCTCACTAAGGGATTCCAATTAGTGCAAGGGTCGAGCTCATCAAGTTTGATGAAAACCTTGAGCCAATAATTGGTTTTAGGGAAAATATTTTTTTCTATAGAAAACAAGCTTTATCTAAACATGCACTTGAAAATAATGCATTTTTCACAAAAGCTCATTATTAGGGATGATTTTAAGCAATATCCAAACAGCTTATAGCATAGAAGAATATCTTGGCATATTCTTTCCAAAGGTTTCCCCTAACATTGAATTGGAATTCTAATTCCCTAAGTAAATCTCACTTATTTACAACTATACCCCAATGCTAAATGACTAAATATACCCACAAACCTTACCTCATTTATTTAAGGATGATGTAAGAAGGGGTAGAGGAGACTCCCAATTTAGAAAAGAAAAATTCCATTGGAGAGAGAATAGCCAAATTAGGATAATTCTCTATAATCTTTAGTGGGGTTCTCCTATCTTTGAAGGAATCAGTACTAAGTTTGGAGGAATCTTTGAAGATTTCTCTACTAAATCTAGAGGAAAAACCTTTAATTCAAGGGAAATCATAGAAGAAGAAGGTTAAAGTGAAGAGGTGTAAGGAACAATGGATTAAAGCAAAGGAGATAGAAGTTTGAAACCTGTTCCATTGTGATTATTCTTCTCCAATTTACATTTCATAGAATTCACACTATTTTTAGGTTATGTAAATTTAGGTTGATTCGAGTTTTAGGTTTTATTTTCTAGGTTTATTCATGCATAATTTACATATATTGATAATGGTTTGATCTTGTTTGTTGTTCCCCTTTGCTTGATTTAAAATCCATGCTAGGTTGATGTGACTTGATTTATTCATGGATGATTTTGATTCTTGAAAATAAAATAAGCATACTCATAGATGTAGATTTCAATTCTTGTATGATATAAGTTTATTTCTTTGTAATCTTCTTTTGATTTTTAATACTATGTAATTCCATGTTAATTTACGTAATCTTATCATATTGGGATACCAATCTTGATGGTCTAATCTAGGGATTCACCTAAGGGTGAAGAGGGTTTTGCCTGAATTCATGGATATTCCCTTTAAGAGAAGCATGGAGATGATGAAATATGATATGCACTTCATTGTATGCTTATGTGTATATTTAAATGAGGAAAATGCATGATGAATTTTATGTTTCTATGTGAATGTAGGAATAAATTCATATACAATGGATGTGTAATTTTAATGGATCAACTTGTGATAGATTGATGTCAAATAAAGAGCATAAAGAGCACAACTTCGCTGCAATTTTTGGATGTCCAACCTAAGACAACTCTTTACCTAACTTTAAGTTTAATTTTGACCCCTAAAATGACCAAATCTGAAATTTTGACAAACATAAAAATTATAGAAAATTGAGTCATCTTTCCAATGCAAAACGAATCATCTCAATCGTATATCTTATGAAAAGGTTATGTCCAAAATACTAAGGGGTGCGTAGGGCTGCTGGGTACCCAAGGGGGTGTGGACGTTTGAATGACCTTTAACGTTCGAGTCAATGTTAATGGAGGAAAACTTTTGAATTTGGAAATCTTCCTAGAATCGAAGTTGTCGATGACTAATTTAGCTTTCCAATGCAACAAGAATCACCTTAATCCAATGCCGGATGAAGGATTTATGGTCGAAATACTAAGCACTGTGCAAAACTATCCTATTCTAAGATGACTCAAAAATGTTGTGACACATACTTGCTCCCTGTGGGGCCCCCAACCACATGGGATTGTTTGGAAATTGCACAGATATGTGCTCCAAAGTCCTCACATAGCTTAAAGGAGTTAAAAAATAGTGAAATACCATGGAATTTCTTAGGGAGATTTTTCTTTTCCTTTGTGTAAATAATCATGCACAAAACTCAATTAATTAATAAAATGAAGTGAGACTTTGATGCTTTATCACTCCAAACCCCAAAGTCTCAGCTTATGGTAGCATAAAAATAATGAAGTGCTGTCATTGAGGAGACCCACATGCTATTCAATGGCTTTGATCCCTCAATTTTGGGTCATTCAAGCAGGGCATCCCCAAGACCTCCAAACACCACCATTTATTCTCGATTTGAGATGACGAGACTAGTATGCAACCGTACGTTGTACGAGCAATTGGGGTGTCTAACACCATCCCCAACCATAACTGAACCTCCGAACCCCACCTCCGTACTCTGGTTAGACCGTGTTTAAATGTTTTTAGGGGCTCCCTTAGGAATACCCAAAAAGGTGTCCAATCACACCTCATTGACTGGTGCTGACTCCAAATCCCCACAAAACCATATCCCTTCATGCATCTATGAGGACCTCCCATCATTCCGCACCCTCTTCATCGAAGGGTCCAAAGCCGCTCAAGGTGGGATGAAGCCGTCACGTGTCCCATCTAGATGTTCATAGTTGCTTTGTCCACTATTGAGGCAGAGTATATGGTAGTGACTGAGATAGTAAATGATGCTGTTTGGTTAAGAGGCTTGTTTGGCGAGCTTGGTCTGTAGTAGGATTTGACTGTTGTACACTATGACAGTCAAAGTGCTATACATTTGACTAAAATCAAATTTATCATGAGAAAACAAACATATTGATGTTAGATACTACTTCATTTGAGAGATCATCTCTTAGGGCCAGATGTAAGTGAAGAAGATTAGCATGGAAGATAATCTAGTAGATATGATGATCAAGTCAGTTCCTATACTCAAGTTCAAGCATTGCTTTAGATGGGAGAGGAGTTTTTGTACTATGGAGCTTAGTAGAATTCAAGCAAGCGTGAAGAATTGTTGTGAAGATGTTTTGTTGAAAATTTTGACATGTTTTGGGCTCTGACCCAACCCGCTTGGGTGAATAGTTTTCCCCCCCTTTCTTGTGGGTTTATATATGGGATTCTTGAGAATCGTGCTACTACACTTTAACTGGTTTTTCATTCATAATGAAATTTCTTCTTTTCGTTTTCACCCATGGACGTAAGCTTTAAGCCGAACCACGTAATCATTTGTGTGCTTTGTGGTTTACTATTTTTGCTATTTTCTTCTATGTTGCTTGCATACAAACTCCAAATCTAGGGTTTCCACATAAAATTTTATTTGATCGGGGGCACTGCAGAGCATGTTTACTCGTGGGGAATTTAATCCGTGCCAACACACCTTAATCAAGTTAAATGTCCTAAGTTTTTACCCCAAAAAATATGCTTAAAACTGATCCATCAAAAAAAAAAAAAAATTAACTTAAAACTAACAAAAACATGAACTTCACTTTCTTGAAACTAGCCTACTACAAGTAAGACTTTTAAACCAACTTATATAACTAGAACTAATCCAATATTAACATAAACTAGTCTAAATTAACTTCACAATCCAAATAGAAATCTAAAATCACAATCCCCCGAATACTCTTGCATGAAATATTAAAATAGAATTTGAAGTTTTCAAAATCTAAATGGAATCTGGAAGCATTCCAGCCACAGTGTATATTTGTTCCTTCCAAAGTGGTTGAAAGCTTCACTGCATATCATAGGTACCCTTGTAATCTATCCAAAATAAAAAATCATAGGTACCCTTGTAGGCCCTACCTAGAACTTGAGTATGAGCACTAGGAATCTCGCTCTTGAATTTGCATTGATCTAATGATCCCTATCACTTATGTTTGCTAAAAGCTGCAACTTAGTTGAAGTCATGATTGCATTGACTCTAAAAATGAGTTAGGAGGCCTTGAGGGAGGACAAAAGACTCCCAGAAACTAGCCCATATCATTGATGAGATTAGAATCTCGGCTTCATTTTTTTTTAAATTTCGTTCTCTCCTATGACAAGATTGGTTAATGAGTTTGAGAATCTTTAAATAAGGAGGCCTTTCTAAAGGGTGTTTTGTGTAGACTTGGCAATTCTTATCTACCTTGTAGTCCCTTTTTCATTGATAAAAATTCCATTATCTATTAAAAAAGTTCTCACCTATGTCTCCAGAAAGAAAGTTTACTTGAATCTTGTCTCCTAATCATATTGAGTTTTTTTTTCCCTGATTATCCATAAGCATTTCCAATGATTGAAGTTGGACTATTGATTTTTCTTTTGAGGACCCAACAGTTAATATCCTTGTCTTCAGAAATATGCATTATGCTCAAATAATCAATTTTTTTTTTTTTTTTTTTTGGGTCATTATCTAAAAAAATGGTAGGAAAAGGAAAAACAGAAAACAAAAATGAATGTGGCCAATGTCTTCTTAATAATGTCACATTTAATAGCAGTATTAACTAATAATATACAGAACAAGGAAAAACTTGTAATTCATGTACCTCTGCTTCAGCCTTTTGAAGGTCAGAATATCTTCTTTCAAGTCTCTGTTTGTACACCAACCCCATTCTCCTAAGTGAATCAGCTTTTTGGACAAGTGGAGTACATTGTAAATTCAACTTTTCCAACCTGAAGACCAAACCAACATGATGTATTTCAAGATTTTTTATTCAAGAAACACAATCTAGATATCTGAGTTATAGAGCTTAAGATTGAAAAGCTAAACCCAAAAATAGTTGTTTTGGACTGGCATGTGTATGTGTGTGGGTGTGTTGAAGATCTTTGGCAGACCAAAAATGTACAGAGATAGTCTGAAGTTTCATAGAAATGACACACAGTAGTGGGGATTGTCTCATTGAAATAGGATTGGTCCAGGTGCACTACGCTTGACAAGCTTGCATCTTAACAGGAGTTGATCAAGTTCAAGCTTGCAGGTTAATGGGAGTTGGCTATCAACTTACTAAAGTCCAATCATATCTCTTGAGATAAGAACACTTAATTTGGATGTTTACAAGCCCCACCTCCTTCTGAACTTCCTGCGCTGTACAGTACACATCCAGGTGCTCCAGACTTTTAAATGAGTCCAAGCTAGGAGACCCTCTATTACATACATTAAGCTGATTAGATGGAAGTGGGGCTAATGACTTGATAAATGGAGAGAAGAACTCAAAAGTAG
>JAOXJP010257268.1:0-21378 GCA_025762735.1 Platanus orientalis | reverse complement strand
AAAATTGAAATATTGATAGTGAATCATTATTAATTGAATTATTGGAAATATTGTTATTGAACCTATTGTAAATCATTAAATATTGAACTCATTAGATTACATGGAGCCCTTACCATCAAGAGGCATATTGATGAAACCTTACACTAAGTTTATTATGTGCATATTGTTGTGCCCCTAGCACTGGGAATAACAATACGTGCAACATTGGTACCTAGTCACCGGATGACAAAATAATGATGAATATTGGCTATTGGTACCCAATCACTGGGTGACAAAACATAGGTGAAACAAGTTTATTATTAAACCTGTCGTTATTGGACAAGTGAAAACCTAAAGTTAAAGAGAGAATATAACTGAAATAGAGTGGACATTGAAAGGAACCTAGTGAAACACATTGAATCAAGGGAACTAATTAATTAAAGGGAAGAGATTAATGACTTAAAAGGCAATGTAATTGAACATGAAATTTATTGTTGTTAAATATAATATAATTCTTTATTTTCTATTATTGTTATTGTTATTGATATATAGATACATTAGTTTATTGATATTGTTCTTACTATTTTAATCATTTCTGATTTTTAAACGTAAAAAAAATCATGTTTTGTTTGACCCATCACATTCTATTGTCATTGGGTATGTGTCGTGTTTACGCTATCCTAACGAGACCTATTTTTCAGGAGAAGAACATGATCTCATAGGAATTTTTGATGAAGAGTGATGGATGGACTACTATGAGATCATGATTTACTTAGATTTATTTGTATTGTTTAGTTTAGGTTTATTTATGTTTATTAGAAAGAGACTTACTTTCAGCATTTATATTTTGATTTATTCTAGTTGTAATCAACACTTTTAGTTCGGAGATATGATGTTTTTATAGTGGTTTAATAATTTAGTTTAATAAATTAATGTTAAACTTATTAGATAAACTTATGGGTATACTGGATGTGGGTCTTTAAATTTATGGTTGTGATAGTAATTACTTATTGGACAAACTTATGGGTATATTGAATGTGGGTCCTTAAATTGTTGGTTTGAATAGTAATGACTTAATGTTGAAAGTCTCCCATTGCAATTACATGAATAGGTTAGAATGTATATATATAGTGGGTATAAACATCCAAGTTATAAGTGAATAATTCTGGAAGTTTACTGTCGCACCTCGAAATTCGTGGTCCCATTGGCATGACACATGAAGTGTATTTGAGAATTGCACTGTAGACTATAAGAGACCACAAGTTATATGTTAAATTCAACAAGTGTGAATTCTAGTTAGACAAAATAGGTTTTTCGCACATATAATCTCAACATATGGGATTTATATAGATCCTAAGAAAATAGAGGTCGTGGTTAATTGGCCTAAACTAATAAATGTGTCTGACATTTATAGCTTTTTTGGACTGGCTGGCTATTATAGGAGGTTCATTGAAGGATTCTCTAGCATAGCTAGACCATTGACTAAGTTGATGTTAAAGAATGCCAAGTTCAACTAGAATGAGGCATGTGACCATAGTTTTCAAGAACTGAATGATCATTTGGTTTTTGCACCGATCCTTACATTACCATTTAGCACAAGAGGAAAGTATGTGATCTATAGTGATGCTTCTGGAAAAGATTTAGGTTGTGTACTAATGCAAGATGAAAAAGTTATTTCCTATGCATTTAGACAACTTAAGCCTTATGAGCAGAATTATCCAACACATGATCTAGAGTTAGCTATAGCTGTTTTTGCACTAAAAGATTTGGAGGCATTACTTGTATAGAGAACCTTGTGAGATTTATATAGATCACAAAAGTTTGCAGTATACGTTTTCACAAAAGGATATGAATTTGAGGCAGAGAAGATGGTTTGATGTCACACCCCGAAACTCATTCTAATAGGGCCATGAATTTCATCACATGACATTAATTCATTCATTCATAACTTGTATATTTGCTTTTAAATTTTTTTCGCTCATTCCTTTTCTAGTATATGTAGCGGAATTGCATATCATAAATCATAACCATCCATATCTCATAATCAAATCTGTAATAAAATTTCTATATTTCATAGACCTAAAAATAATCCAAAACATATTTTGACATTCCCATTCAAATAAACTAATAGTCTGATATAAACTGAATCTTCATCTAAAAATTAAATATCAATTCTAAACTAAAATCCACTAACTTATTACATCTTTTCAATTAAACTGAAATAATTGACTGAACTGAAATAAAATGAAGTCTCTAAACTGAAATCAATGTCTCATGTCAAAATCTAAACATGTCCATCTCTCTAATCCTACCTAGTTGAACGGCTATGCAGCAACCTCCTCCTCATCTGTGGTGCCAAATTTGGGGTGAGCTTTTCAAACTTAGCAGGTAAACAGTAAACTAAAGAGTAATGGATCAAGATTTAGAATGAATCAAAACAAAATAGATAGTTACATAACTTTTAACAATATATGAAACTGAACAATTAATCATATAAAACATATACTGAACTGAAAACAATTTATAAAGACATAACATATAGATGATCTAAGCAAAGCCAATACATATAAGAGAACATAACAGAACAAAATGGAATAGGTAGATTAGATATATAAGCCAATATCGATAATAGTTACACCATTTAATCCTTGGTGAAAATGACCAGTCATACCATTTAATCTCTGGTGAGAAGAGTCAGTCACACAATTTAATCTCTAGTGAGAAGAGTCAGTATAGTTTACACCATAAACCAGGTGTGATAAGTATCATCATTCATCTCCCTTGATGACAAAGGGTGTGTTATAATAGAAAATAATAGCAATAATAGTATATAACATATAATAATTCATAGCAAAACATAAATAATTCACTTTACTTAAAATCATAGATGCTTGATCCTCCTAAGCACAAAACTAGGTACCAATCAAATTGTTTTACAATAATTATTAAGAAAATATCACATTCAGATCAGAAATCAAACAGATAAACATATAAAGACCTTACAAAACAAGAGAGTAATCTCTACAATCCTATAGAAACAAATACCTAAATCTAATAGCACTTGTTTTCTTGAAAACAAAAAACCCTCTTAAAAATCAATGATTTCGGAACCTTAAAATGGATTAAAACTCGTTGCAAAACGATTTCTAATATATAAAACAAGAAACAAAACAATCTAATACATAGAGAATTTATAAAACAAATATGGTACTTTTCATTCTTGAAGAACTCAAAAACCCTCTTTGAAAACTATTATTCTCTTGCTTTAAAACCAGTCAAAACAATAGTAATATTTTAAAAATAAGACTTAAATCACATCTTGGAACTTATGGAATTCAAAAATGAAGATAGTTTAATGTCCCCTTACAAAACCAATTTATCTCTTTTAAAACCATCTTTTACAACTTTAAACAAATCAAAACTCGTGAAAAATAGTTGGAAATCCATTAAAAAACCAGAGTAGATCTTTACAAAACAAGTATAAAGCACTTCTATGATCCTAATAGAATAAAAATGAAATAAGTTTACATGTTCCCTTACCTCTTTACTAATGTAAAATCGTTTATAAGCTTTGTTCTTCAGAAAATCCCAAAACCTTGGCCAAAACCTAGCTTTTTCTCTTTGATTTTCTTCCTCTTGTTCCTTGCTTTGATCTTTGTGTTTTTATGTTAGATTATGTCAAGAACTATCTCTTATATAGTCCCTAGAAGAGCCCCACTTTTTAGGGAACTTCCCATTGATTTGGAAACTTTCCAAAACCAAAAACCATGAAAAATCGCAGAAAATTTGGGTTTTAACATTTTTGCCCAATATAACCGGCAATGGGTCTTGTATGACCAGTCATAGGTCCATGATTTGTTCATAAAGTCTTGTATGACCAATAAGGCAGAAATTCATATTTCTGTCAAGTCTGATGGGTGGTTATAACTGGTCATTCTAGTCTCCATAACCCGTCATTCATTTTTTTTCAGCTTTGTTGCCTTTTACAAAAATGTCCATAACTTCATTTAGGAAACTCCAAATTGATCTTCATTTGTTGTGTTGGATTCTAGACTTTCATGCCTATCCAATGGCATAAACTTTGCTCGTAGATTCTTCATATATTTTGGTTGGCATCTCTCTAAAATTGTGTTAATTTACAAATCAGTACATGTGTGTTTTAATAATTCTAAGTGTGTGCAGAACATATATATTGTGCATGTTTAGTATGGATATAACACATGTGTGAAATATGTGTGCATTTGTGTGGGGTGTTACACTCCTTCCTCCCTTAAAATAAATTCAGTCATCTGAAACAAGTGCATATACTTTTCCTTCATCTCGTTTTCACCTTCCCAAGTTGCTTCTTCTTCCGAATGGTTCCTCCATAATACCTTCACGTATAGAATCACCTTTGAACGTAGAACTTGTTCCTTCCTGTTTAAAATCTGAATTGGTTAGTTTTTATAAGATAAGTCCTCTTGACTTGAAGTGGGTCAAACTCTAACACATGAGACAGATCACACATGTACTTCCTCAACATGAATACATGAAATATGTTGTGGACATATACATGAAACCCATCTTCCTCAGAATCTCAAATGGTCCAATAAATTTGGGACTCAATTTCCTTTTTTTTTCCCAGACCTCATAATACCCTTTGATGGCGATACCTTAAAAAATACATGCTTTCCAATATGAAATTCAAGTCCCCTTCTTCTCTAATTTTCATAACTCTTTTGCCTACTTTGTGTTGCAAGTAATATTTCATGGATAATCTTGATTGTCTCAGTTGTTACCTGAACTAGCTTGGGTCCAAGTAACCTTCTTTCACCAACGTCTACCATACAACACTCCAAATGGTGTCATATGTATGCTAGCTTCATAACTGTTATTGTAAATAATCATCCAAACTTGCTTTTAAATCAATCACATAAGCTCTCAACATGTTCTCTAAAGTTTGTATGGTCCTTTCTGACTATCCATCTGACTATGGATGAAAATCCATACTAAAATTCAACTTAGTTCCTATAGCTTGCTGTAAGCTATTCCAAAATCTCAAAATGAATTGCAGATCACGATCTGAAACTATTCTAACTAGAATACCATGTAGTTTCACAATCTTATCAATATATAAGTTAGCCAATCTATCAAGTGAACAATTTACCCGAACGGGTAAGAAATGATTTAACTTGGTTAGTCAATCCACAATAACCTAGATATAATCAAATCCCTTCCTGGTCTTAGGCAATCCACTAAAAAAGTTCATAGATATGTATTCTCATTTCCATTCAGGAATTTCCAATGGCTATAGTAATCATGCTAGCTTTTGGTGTTCATCTTTCACAAGATGACAAGTTAAACACTTGGATACAAAATCCACAATTTCCTACTTCATGTTATTCCACCAATAGTACTCATTTAAGTCCTTATACATCTTTATACTACCTGGATGAACTAAATATGTTGTTCCATGTGCCTCTTCTATGATTTCTCTTTTAAGTTTAAGGTCATTAGGCACACACAACCTCTTACCATATCATAAGAAATCATCTCCTTTAATTGCAAAGTCTTCTTTCAATCCTTTCTTGACCACTTCAATAATTTTTTGAATCTAAAGATCTAAACTTTGAGCCACCTTGATCTTGTCATTCAACATATGCTATATTCTAAGATGTGTCATAACACATGCCAAATTGTTAGAAGATTTTTGACTCAAAGCATCGACAACTTCATTAGCCTTTATTGGACTTTAAAGGATGGTGTAGTCATAATCCTTAATCAACTTAAGCCACCTTCTCTGCCTCAAATTCAAATCCTTCTGGGAAAACAAAAATTTCAAACTCTTACGATTTGTATAAATCTCACAAGGTTCTTTATACAAGTAATGCCTCCATATTTTCAATGCAAAAACAACTGCAGCTACTTTCAAATCATGTGTTGGATAGTTCTTCTCATAAGGCCTAATCTATCTAAATGCATAAAAAATGACCATTCCCTCTTGCATCAAAATACAACCTAAACCTTTTCTGGGTGCATCACTATAGATCACATACTTTCCTTTTATGCTGGATGGTAATGTAAGTATAGTTGCAAAAACCAAACGATCCTTTAGTTCTTGAAAACTGTGCTCACATGCCTCATTCCAGTCAAACTTAGTATTCTTTTGTGTCAACTTCATTAAAGAATCCACAATGTTAGAGAATCCCTCAACAAATTTCCTTTAATATTCAACTAATCCTAGAAAGTTATGAATCTCAGTCATATTCGTAGGTCTAAGCCAATTAACCACTGCCTCGATCTTCTTGGAATCTATATAAATTCCATCTTTTAAGATTGCATGTCCTAACAAAATCACCTTGTCTAACCAAAACTCACACTTGTTGAACTTGGCATAAAGTTTGTGGTTTCTCAAAGTCCATAGTGTAATCTTCAAGTGGTCTTCATGTTTATCTTAGCTCTTTGAAGAAACCAAAATATCATCAATAAATACTGTGATTAATTGATTCAGATAAGGTCTAAATACCTTATTCATATGATCCATAAATGTTGTAGGTGCATTCATCAGTCCAAAAGACATGACTAGGAACTCTTATTGTCCATACCTGGTATAGAATAATCTTAGGTATATCCTCATTCTTAATCCAAAGCTGATGGTATCCAGATTTGAGGTCAATCTTGAAAATGACCTTAGCACCTTGTAGTTGATAAAAAAGATCATCTATCCTTGGTAAATGATACTTGTTTTTCATGGTCACCTTGTTCAACTGCCTGTAATCAATGCAAAGTCTCATGGTTTCATCATTCTTCACAAATAAAATAGGTGCTCCCCATGGAGAAACACTAGGGTGGACAAAGCCTTTGTCTATCAAATCCTACAATTTCACTTTAAGTTCTTTTAATTCAGCTAGCGTCATACGATGTGGTGACATAGAAATAGGCTTAGTGCCTTCCACTAACTTAATTGCAAACTCAATCTCCCTGTCTAGAGGTAAGCTAGGAAGATCTTTATGAAACACACCACTAAAATATATAACAATGGACATGTCTCCAATCTATACTCCCTCCTACTATCTATAATGTAAGCTAGGTACCTTAGCCCACCTTTCTACAATAACCTTTCTCCTTGCAAAGCAGAAATAATTTTAGAAAAACTCTGTATTCTCTTGAATACAAACTCGGGCTGATTGGGGATACTAATGGTCACCTCCTTACTATAACAATCCACCATAGCATGATGGGTGGCTAATCAATCCATGCCTAGAATGACATCAAAGTATTATAGGTCTAATAGAATCAAATCTGTTAATAGCTCAACTTCCCCAATCCTGACTACACATGACTTATAGAATTGCTTAGAAATCATAGTCTTGCCAAGCGGAGTGGATATAATTATATTATACTTTAATGGTTCTGGTGTAACATTAATCAATCTTGTGATTTGGTCTTCCAAAAATTAGATCAATCATAGTCCTTTCATTGTTTCCCTAGTTATCTTTGTTTCTAATTCTTTACATCTTTTTGAACTCATAAACTAGAACTCAAATTTAAAACCTAGGTTCTAGTTGTCTACAGAATCTTTAAATCAATATAGCATCCTTTCAAAAAATAATCAAATAAACTCAATGTTAGACTTCTTAAAATAATCAAATCATCCTTAAATATGTAAGACTTTAACAAAACTAGATCATATCACATCACTTTAACTTTTAATAAATTTCTAAAATATCATTTTAATTTTCAATTTATGCTTTATGTTCTAATGTTTCTATACTTGAACGTCATCTAGCAGTTCTAGGATATGTTCCTTATCCACCACCCAAATGAGCATGGGCAATACATCTTTCTTTTCTGTTTTCCAATTTGCATAGACATGGACCCCAAATATAAATTTCAAATGTTGGAAGATAATTTTGTTTTCCCTTTTTTATCATGCCTTCTAATCTTGATAATTAAAATATGCTAAAATGTTAGCATGTGTTTGATACATTAGTTTCTTTTCAATTTCATTGTAGTTTAGTTAACAGACTTTTTATTTGAACTTTAAATGTCCTTTTTAAAAGTATCTTTATCATATGTGATGGGGAAAGATACCAAGACCCCTATAAACCAGCAAAGTCTTGACCCTAAAGAAATTGACCCAAGGGATCCCCGAGGAAACCAACCTAGGGAATCTTCGGGGTCCCCTGACCCAAAACATATCATGGCCATCAGTGAGAGACCTGGCTACCCGGAGACCTCCCAATACCGAGGCACAACTGGGAAACACTGAGTCACTTACTCCACCCTTCAGCTTCCAACACCTCAAGTATTCAGGAAACATTAATGGGGTGCTGCCTGAACCACTTGACACCAAACAACGGAGTCGTGATCATGATAGACATCAGATCTCCATAAATCCCTGATAAGGAAGAAGGGTAAAGACCCAACTTTCCATATTCAGAAATAAGAACAATCCAGAAACCGTTACCAGGAGGGAATATTCCCTGCAACTGGCCTGACATACTGAGAAAAAGACAAAGATGGCAGGGTAAACACGGTGAAGAACATGGGGGGAAAGACATAGGCAAGATCTCATTTGATATGACACTACTCAAGCCTATAAGTATGTCTAATGACTTACTCACCAAGTATGGGGCAATAGAAACCCTAATTTGGATAAGCTTATTTCCATATCCCCCCAATCATCTGACTTGACCATCGGAGAGCGGCCGGGCCCCCACCGACGTCTAGCTCCTTAACCTTTTTTCTGTGTTATATAGGGTCTGTTCTACCAGAGACTTGGGCTTATCCTGCGACCATCTGACCAGTGTAAAGGTACCCTCGGTCTCAAACACCATCAATTGGCGCTGTCTATGGGCAAGAATTTCTTCCTTAAGATTCGAAGGTCTGCATGGTCGAGGCTAGGTCGATGATGCCTCAACACGACCCTAGCATTGGAGTCAACAGGTAAAAACCTTCATCTTAAATGGAGGACACCACGACGCACCACGAGTGGCTATCCTTGAGCAGAAGGTCCAAGGTTTAATGGCAAGCATACAACTAATGATGGTGCAAAACTGAAAAATCATGTAGGAGTTGAGAAGCCAAAGGGATGAGCCCAGCAACCAGGAAGCAAAATGGGGGGGACCCCACATCCCTCTTGTCAGGAGCTGCGATGGTGGCCAAAGATAAGAGGATAAAGCAAGAAGCACTACGGCATCTCAGTTCCGGGAGGCGATCCATCCTGGGGAGAGGATTCATACCCTTGACCTTTGGGAGGAGAAAATGGAGGACGTGAGAAGGGAGATGATGACCATGAAGGAGGCCATCGAGGGAAAAGCCTCGGCCACCATTGATGAACTTATCTATAGGACTCATCATCCATTCACTCTAGAGGTAATGGTGAGGCCCCTACCCAACAAAGTTAAGCTACCTCTAATGGAGATGTTCAACAGTGGCAGAGACCCCCTCGACCACTTAGAAGCCTATAAGACATATATAAACGTTCAGGCGGCCCCTGACAAAATCATGTGCCGGGCCTTTCCCACAACTATCAAGGGATCTTCCCAAGTTTGGTTCAGTCGATTGAAACCTGGAAACATCTTGAATTTTATGAAACTTAGCTGACAGTTCGTTGGCTACTTCATAAGTGGACAGAGGCATGGAAGCCCACCACTTACCTACTCAATATCAAGCAAAGCAAGGGCGAGTCCCTTAGAGACTATATCTCCCGGTTTAACAAGGAGATGATGCAAGTGGACGATGCTAAGGAAGAGGTGATCGTAGTTGCTCTTATGGAAGGGTTCCTGCCCTTCAAGTTCCTCTTCTCACTCTTGAAAAATCCTCTATCACGCATGGTCGGCCTCATGATGAAGGCACAACAGCATATGACTGTTGAGGATACTCTCAGTGCCCAGCAAGAGTGGGAGGCTGGGACTAGCTCCCAGTGGGACAAAAGAAAAAGGGAGCAACAAGCTACTCAGGAAGAAAGGGGCACCCAGACTAGGAGAGGAAACAGTAATAGCGAGGCCAGGCCCTGGTTCAATCTTCCCTCAAGCAAGTTCCAAAATTACACCCCCTCAATGCGCCCATAGAGCAAATGCTTATGCACTTAGATTACCTAAGCATTCTCTCGGGCCCCACCAAAAAGAGAAATCACAAGTATTATCTCTTTCATCGGGATCATGGTCACGACATGAACTATTGCTTCAGCCTGAAGGAACAAATAAAAGAAATTATCTAGCGAGGGTGACTGTAGAAATTTATGGTAGGATGGCCCCCGATTAGGCATGAAGATACCCATCTAAATTCTCCTGCTCGAGAGGAGAAACGACTAGAATGGCCGATAGGCCAAATCAGAGTGATCGCCAGTGGGCTTACCGGAGGAGGAGAGTCCAACTCAACAAGAAGGTCACATGTTAGGAAGATACGTGTAGAAAGAGACAGGCAGATGATGATGACAAAGAAGCCAACCAAGCAGCATAAGGCAAAGCATCCCCTATCACCTTCTCCAGTAAGGATGTCGAGGAGTGGGTTAACCGCATGACAACGTGTTGGTAGTGACGTTGGTCATCTTAAACTACATCACGCATAGTGTCCTAATCGATGATGGGAGTTCAACAGTCATTCTCTATCTCCCGGCCTTCAACCAGATGGGTATTGAATGAGATAAACTTAAGCCAATCCAAATGCCCTTGGTCAAGTTCACAAGTGACAGGTTGCTCCCCCTCGAGACCATTGGCTTTCCAGTCACCATCGGGATGGGTGACCGAAAAACCACCAGGGTGATCGATTTCTTGGTGGTCACTTGGCCCTCTGCCTATAAAGCCATCCTTGAAAGACCAACACTAAACCGACTGAGAGTAGTCACTTCAACCTACCACCTTTCGATGTGTTTCCCGACTAAAGGAGGGGTCAAGGAAGTCTGGGGGGATCAAGTGGTGGCCCGAGAATGTTATGTGGCCTCACTCAAAGGGGATTCGGCCCCAAATGAGGCCATTCCAATTGATAGTCTAGAGGTTCAAGATGAAAGGACTTAAGCAGTATCCGAACCAAGAGGAAAACTTGAAAGTATTATCATCGATTCAACAATGCCCGACCAAGTAACCCGGGTAGGGTCATACCTGCTAGAAGACTTCAAGATGTAATTGCAAATTTTCCTTACCAAGAATCAAGACGTGTTCTCTTGGACACATGAGGACATGCCAGTGATAGACCCCCGACTGGCAGTACACTGGCTTAATGTGAATCCGGCCTCAAGGCCTATCAAGCAGAAGAAGAGAAACTTTACCCCGGAAAGAAACCAGGCTGTTGCTGAGGAACTAGAGAAATTTCTCAAAGCTTGCCTCATAAGAGAGGTCCACTACTCCGACAGGTTAGTGAATGTAGTCATGGTACAAAATCCTAACGGAAAGTGGCGTATATGTGTTGACTTCACTGACCTCAACAAAGAATGCCCCAAAAATAGCTTTTCACTCCCAAGGATTGATATGTTGGTGGACTTTACGACCAGCCACCAGACCCTCAGCTTCATGGACACATTCTCAGGGTATAAGCAGATAATGATGCATGAGTCGACTAGGAGAAAATAGCTTTCATCATCGACCTGGGGCTTTATTGCTACAAGGTCATGCCCTTCAGACTAAAAAATGCAGAGGTAACCTACCAAAGACTTGTCAATGAAATTTTCAAAAACTAGATCAAGAGAAACATTGAGGCATATGTGGACGACATGCTGGTGAAAAGCTTCATGGCCGAGCAATATCTATTAGATTTGAGCAAAATGTTTTAAACCCTAAGGAAATATAAAACGAAGCTCAACCCTAGCAAACATGCTTTTGGAGTATCTGCTGGGAAGTTTCTCTGGTTTATGGTCTCCCAGCAAGAGATATAGGTGAATCCCAATAAGGTTAAAGCCATAATCGACATGCAACCACTGAGGAACACCAATGAAGTTCAGCGACTAGCTAGGAGGATCACTGTTTTGAATAAATTCATATCCCAGGTCACAGATAAGTGTTTTCCATTTTTTGCCTATTGAAAAAGGTGTTTTACTGGGATAAAGAATGCGAAAAGGCCTTCCAAGAGCTTAAGGACCACCTCGGTTGCTTGCCGTTGATCAACTAGCTAAAGCAGGGTGAGGTGCTCTATGTGTACCTATCGGTATTGGGAATGACAATTAGTTCAATGTTAATCAGGGAGGAAGGTGGGGTGTAAACACTGGTATACTACACTCGTAGGGCTTTTAGGGGAGTAGAGGAAAGATACCCGAGGGCCGAGAAGATGGCATTCACACTGGTTGTCATAACCCAGTGACTAAGACCCTACTTCTAGGCCTACACCATTCGGGTGCTCACTGATCAACCAGTTAGGACTATATTGTATAAACCCGAGACCTCTAGGAGACCAGTCAAGTGGTTAGTGGGGCTGAGCAAGTTTAACATTGAATACCACCCTCAGAGAGCTATCAAGGGTCAAGTAGTGGTAGAATTCATCGTAAAATACACTCAGGCATCAGGGGGCGAGTCTGAGGCACAAGAGGAACAACCTAGGGGAGAGGAGGCAAGTCAAGTAGAGTGGGTTATATATGTTGATGGCTCCTTCACGAATAATGTAGTCGGGGGAGGAGTTATCTTCGTTACACCATAAGAAAATGAGCTCGAGTAGGCCATCAAATTTGGGTTCAAGGTAACCAACAACGATGATGAGTATGAAGCAATGCAACTGGATTATGCCTTGCCTGCGCCCTTGGAGTCAAGTGAGTGAGAGTCAACAACAACTCCCAGCTTGTGGTAGGGTAAGGTCAAGGGGAATATGAGGCAAAGGACAAATGGATGAAACGGTACCATACACTGGTAGTGAAAGAGAAGTCCCAATTCAAGCATTTTGCCATACATCAAGTCCCACAAAGTCAATGAAAAAGCTGACAGGTTGGCCAGACTGACATCATCAATCATGGAAAATCTCAACCTTGGGATCTTCATAGAGTGTCTACCCAAGCCAAGCGCTGAAGCAAAAGGAGGTCAACATGGCTAGCCCCAAGTTTAAGGGGGCCAACTAGATTGTAAAATACTTGAAAATGGGGAATTGCCTGATAATAAGAACAAGGCAATAAAGGTAAAAATAAGGGGGAGAGGTTGCAGGCTTGCTTGCCCAAAAGTGCGACAAATGTCAAAGGTTCACCAATGTCCCTAAAAAGCCTGCAGAGGAGTTAGTCCCAATAGATGGACCCTAACCATTCTCCCAGTAGGGAATTGACATTATCGGACCCCTTCCCCGAGGAAAATGGCAGATGAGGTTCTTAGTAGTAGCCATTGACTACTTCACAAAGTGGGTAGAGGTTGAACCCCAAGCGAAATCACTGAGAAAAACATCTATGATTTCACCTAGAAATCAATCATGTACCGCTTCGGGATTCCCTGAGTGATCATCACCAACAACGACAAGCAATTTGACAATGCCCGATTCTGGAAATTCTGTGCAAAACTCATAATCAAAAATCATTTATCTTCCCCAGCTCACCCACAAGCCAACAACTAAGTGGAGGTCACCAACAGGACGCTTCTGGGCATCATTAAGAAGAGACATGAGAACTCAAACGACCTTTGGCCTAAGGAACTACCAAGCATCCTTTGGGCATACCACACTACAGTAAGGACCCCCACTAGGGAAATTCCATTCTTACTAGTGTTTGGGACCAAGGTAGTGATACCAGTCGAGATCGTGATGGCCTCAAGAACAATGAATTTTAACTCCGGAAGGAACAAGGAGAGCCTCAGGAACAATCTCAACTTACTGGAAGAGAAAAGGGAGGGGGCCACACTTTGGGGAGCCACCTACAAGTAGAGAACAACCAAGTACTACAACTCATGGGTTGTGATGAGGAGATTTGCAGTTGGGGACTTAGTGCTCAGAAAGGTAAGCTTGGAAACACAAGATCTAATAAAGGGAAAAATGAGGCCAAATTAGGAGGGGCCTTACCGAGTAACAAGTTGTCACAGGATCAGAATGTACCATCTCGAGACAATGCGAGGAGAGCCCCTACCATGACCATGGAATGTTGAGCACTTGAAAAAATACTATCTGTAAAGCAGATGTAATGCTACCGTAGTTAATGAAATGTTTTTACTCTACAGAGCTAGGAAAAATTTCAGGCCCTCATGCCTAGCTTATAAGATTAACCCTCAGGTCACAAGACTGACCCATCACTTCAGGCCCTCTTGCCCAGGTTATTAGATTAGCCATCGGGTTACAAAATTAACCCTCAAGTCACAAGATTCACCCTAGGTCACAAGACTGACCCATAATTTCAAATCCTCATCCCCGGATTATAAGATTAGCTCTCGGGTTATAAGATTAACCCTCGGGTCACAAGACTGACCCATTCTTTTAAGCCCTCGTACTTGGGTTACAAGATTAACCCTCAAGTCACAAGATTGATCCTAAGCCATAGGATCAACCTATCCTTTAAGGGAAGAATCATACGGCAAAAGAAATCTTATAGATCAACAAAAGTAAAGACTCCAACAAGTAAAGCTAGGGGCCCGAGGTGTATTAAGACATGTGCATCACAACTAAAATTGACCTTTCAACAACAAGTACAGCTACCCCCTCTCATATATAAAATTGAAACGAGGACATAAGATTTCCCAACGACACTATGAAAGAAGGGCCCCTACAAGGGGTAAGGGCTTAAGCCCAAAAGAGCATCAACAAGAACCCTTATTCACCCAAACCATGAAAAACCAGATGAGTCTTCTTTCTCGTTGCTAAAAAAATTATTTAAGGACAATGCACCCACTTGCCAGTTTAGGAATCAGTAGAGTAGAGGAGATTAGAGATCACAAAATGAGTGTGGCTGAAATGAGGATGTTGAGATGGATGACTTGTAAGACTAGAAAGGATAAAATTAGGAATAAATTCAATCGTGGGAGTTTAGGGGTTGCACCAATAAGTGATAAAAAGAGGGAAAGTAGATTGAGATGGTTTAGGCATGTGCAATGAAGACCAATGACTACACCAGTGAGGCGGAGTGAGACAATACAAGTTGAAGGTGCTAAAAGGATTAGAGGAAGGCCAAAATTGACCTAGGTGGAGGTAGTAAAGAGGGACATGGTAGCTTGTAATTTAACAGTAGATATGGCCTTAAATAGAGTGGAATGGTGGAATAGGGTTCCTATAGCTGACCCCAAATAGTTGGGATTAGGCTGTTTGTTGTTGTTATTGTTACACCCACTTACCGAGAGTGTATTATCCCTGAGATGTACCTACACTTAGAAAAAATTATTATCATATATCTCTACTCGTTGAGGGAGCATTATCACAGAGGCATATCTACACTTAGAAAAAAAAATTCATTGTCTACCCTTACTTGCTTAAAGGCTTATAGTACCCCAAGACATACTCATACTTAGAGAAGTTCATTAGCTATATCTGTACTCTTAGGAGCCCCTATCATGGCCTAACCCAATACGCTCGGGAAACTCGAGAAGGAGCATAATCACCATGACATACATTCGCACTTAGAAAAAAATCAATGAGAAAAGTAGCAACAAAAATAAAGTGTATGAAGATTGGGGAAAAAAAAGAGACTTTAATTATATATATTAAAAATTTACAAAAGGAAATAACAAAAAAAGTACAATCATGCTGGGGGGTCGACATCCCTAGAGACGGCTTCCCTAAGATAGTATCCCTTGGGCAATGACCTTGGCACCCTCAGCCTCCCCATTGGCCACTCCTCCTCCCTCCCCCTCTTCCTCCTCGTTAGGAACAAAGGAAGAGAAGTCTCGGTTAGGGTATGCCTTGGCTGTTATCTTTCAGAAGTTCTCAAATCCCTCCAAGAAGCATCCAACCTTGACAACCTGAAAAGCGTCAAAGGCAAGATACTCAGCTGTCGCCATCTCAACGACCCTTTCTTTCTCCTTCTCGACCCAGATGTTAGTCAACTCCACTGCCTCGGCCACTTTCTTACTCACCGCCTCCTCGAGAGCTTCATTAAATGAATCCTCGACCACGACGCAGCGATTCCTCTCCACCCTAAGTTCATCCCTAGCTCGGGTAATCTCCATCTCGACCGACCGTAAGCACGTTATCACATCCTTGATGCAGGCCTCGTGTTTCATAACCTGGGTGGCCATGTTATCATTAGAACCCTCGGTCCATTTGACCCTCTCTTGGAGGGTACAGATTTCAGCATTGACACTTTCACGGGTAGTGCTAAGTTCACTCTTGGCCTTAGCAAGGTGGTTCTAGAAGTCGCCCCGAACTTGCTTGCTCACCTTGTACCTCTGGATAGAGGCTGCAATCAAGGCCATGGTCTAAAAATAAATAAAATAAAAATAATAAAAATAAAAATAAATAAGATACACCTTGTTGTTGTTGTTGTATACATAAAAAAGACTCAATATAGGCATGCAAGCGACAAAGAGAAAAGATAAATACAAAGAGGAGGAAATTACCTTGACCATATAATGCATCATCTCCCGATGGAGCGCAGTAGGGCCGAGATTTTTCTTTAAAAACTCAAGGTCCTCGAGAGGAACCGTTCCCAGGAGATAGTGTGCCATGGGGCTTGGCTTTGATAGCTAAGAGGGCTCGAATGAAGACGAACCCCTCTCCGGGACCAAGGATGAGAGTGTCCAAGCATTAGCTGCATTAGAAGATGAGGCCACTGGGGGAAGAGCAGCAGCTGTGACTATTGCAAGAGGAGGGGTGACCTTGGTGGTAGAGGCAACCTCGAGGGGGTCCATAGTAGGGGCTGCTACGTCCCCCTCGGTCGCTGAAGGTGGAGATTACCCAATGGTTTTAGCCTCCAAATTAACGAAGGTAATGGAGACCCCAGGAGTTGGAAACGATACTGGCAAGATAGGGGCTAACTAGACTGACGCCACCTCTTGAATGACCTTGGGGGCTTGTACCTAAGAGGGCCCCCGGGGATGATGTGCCACTTTCATTTTTTGCCGGTCACGACCCTCCCTTGGCCCGCTAAATTAACCTCTCGAGCCTGAGCTAGAAATTTCTTGTTTAACCTCATTGTTGCATAGAAAAATAAACCCCAAGTTAGAAACTAACCATATGAAAAAAAAAGGGAAAGAGAGAGAGAGATAGAGAAAAGGGAAAAATGAGGTAGGAAAGAAACAAAAAGTACATAACACAAAACAAAAGAAAGAAAAGGAAGCTACCTGGGTCGGGCCAGAATCCAAACCTATGGAGGTTCGCGGAAGTCACAAGGTTAGGGTAAGCATGGGTTGAGTAATTCACAACCACCCGTATGCGAGTTTCCTCCTCCAGGGATAGCTCTTATATCTCTAAGACTATAAAAAAAGGGGGGAAGACAACAAACGCATAAGAAGAAACAAAAAATGAGAAGATTACAAAAAAATGTGAAAGTACATGCAAAAATGAGAAATGATGACTCACCTACACAGCTGATCACCAATGCCCAACTCCGGTTAAATCTCATAGGAGGGACCTCCCCTGGGGGGTACTCCCAACCCTCATCTGAGATAAAGAAGTATTGGCTCCTCCACCTGCTATTAGAACTTAGGAGCCCGATCACTAGAGTTGTAGTTGGGCCCCGGCTAGCAAAGTAAAACCACCCTGACTCTTATTATTTTTGGCAGAAGCAATGAAAAAACTCGTTCAGGGTGAGGTGAGCCGTCCCCTTAAAAGTTAATTCCCATAGGACCATACACCCTATGGCTATTCGCCAGGCGTTGGGCATCAGTTGTCCCAGTGCCAACCCAAGGCAGAATAACATTCCCTAAAAAAATGAGGGAATTAGAAAGCAAAGACTTGCCATGAGGGCCTACTTGTACAATGCTAGGCTACCGGTAGGGGCCTCGAAGGCTCGGGTGTTTCTAGGGGCAGAAAGGATGACCCCCTCGAGAATGAAGAAAGTAGAATGAAAGTGAGTCAAGGCTCGTTCCCTTAACTCAAAAATATAGCTAGCGGCGGTGAAATCTTGCTAGGGAGAAATCTCCCCTGCCGCCTCTTGGGCATTAGATGGAGCCGACTCGGTGGCTTGCTCCATAGGGTTCTACCGGACCTCCGACAGGTCGTCAGCTCCGTCAACCATCGGGTCAACGGTGTCCCTGGACACCATTGAGTAGGGGTTTACAGGAAAGGAAAAAGGAAGAAGACAAAAGACAAAAGCACCAAAAAAAGAGAAGTAGATGAACCAACCAACAAAAAGAAGAAAAAAAACTAACACAAGATCTAGCAAACAACAGAATGAAAACATGGTGAAGAAATATTCAAACTACAGAAACTAAATACTTTGGTAAGGAACAAGCACCTAGAAGCAGGAGGGACATTAGAGATGGTGAAGACTAGATGCCTAAAAATGCAATCAATGTCGGAAAGTGTAGTAAACCAGGTGCCAAGAAGTAGAGGGATCGCTGGAAATTACCCAAAAAAGGATAGGAAGTATAAATGATAAAAAAGTTCAAACTTATTCTGGGAGAGGTATTTATAGGCAACCCCAAGTATTCTCAACCCTACACATGTCACACATCTAGGGATAGTGAAATTAACCTTGGAAATGAGGCGATGCATGAATCTCAAAATTATTGATGGATTTAAATACGACCATTCGATGACCTAGGGATCTGAAGAGACACAACGCTTGACATAACTCATAACCGGCGCCACCACGCCCCCTCGATTACCGAAGCCCATTACATGCGAAGCCATCATTAACACCTATCCCTGATTAATGTCACCTCAGTAACTAAAAAAATGAGCCACACAGACCCAAGTGAAGAGTAACGGTCACAAACAGTTCACATTCCTGAGCCACATAACCCTAGATTCAGGAATGAGGGGGACAACTGATGGGGAAAGATACCGAGACCCCTATAAATCGATCCTGATGAACCAGTAGAGTCCTGAACCTATAGAAATCAACCTAAGGGATCCTCAAGGTGACCAACCCAGGGAATTTTTGGGGTCCCCCGACTCAAAAGATATAATGGTCATCGGCAAGAGGCCTAGCTACCCGGTGACCTCCCAATACTGAGGTGCACCCAGGAAACACCGAGTCACTTACTCCACCCTTCAACACCTAACACCCTGAGTAATCTAGAAACATTCCTAGGGTGCTACCTAAACCACTCGACACCAAACAATGGAGTCATGATCACGATAGACATCAGATTTTCATAAATCCCCGATAAGTAAGAATGGTAGAGACCCACCTTTCCATTTTTAGAAATAAGAACAATCCAAAAACCGTTACCAGGAGAGAATATTCTCTATAGCAGGCCTGACATATTGAGAAAAAAATAGAGATGGTAGGTGTGGACACTGGGGGCACCCTCTTCTGCTTGTCGGCTTCACTTGGGGCCAATCCTCTTTCTGTGCAAGGTTTGGGCTTTTCTTGGAGTCGCCACCAACTCGGGTTTTAACTGATGGAGTTGGACGTCGATTCTCCCTTTCGGGGAAGAGGGGAAGTCTAGACCCAAAGGTCTAGGGTTTAATTCCTAGTACTGGTCTGAGTTCCTGAGATTTAGGGTAAGTTGTTCGGTTGCACTTGGGAAAAGTGTTAGGCACCCCAAATATAAGCCTTTCTAGGGAAGCTTCTCCCATTCATACAAGTTTTAATCTTACGTGTATGCCTATGCTTTGTTAAAGTTGAATTGCAGGTTTGCTGGATTTTTCTTAGGCTTAACGCCTGATTTTTCAACTCCTGAATTTAATTTAGGGTAAAAATCAGGTGTTGGCTTATGAACAATCCAGAAACTATCTTTTATTTTGTCATATTCTAATTACAGGAGACCCCTCATGGGTTAGGTCTTTAGAGGAATGGTGGACCCCTCTAAATGGCTTACTGGTTGGTTCCTTAGGATCAGGTGTTAACCCTAATGGAAGGGAGAGGAGAGAGAAGGAATTGTTTTTTTTTTTGTCTCACCGGCTTAATGCCTATTTTTTATCTCAACGCCTGATTTTCTAACGCTTGAATTTTAATTCACAATGAAAATCAGGCGTCGGGGAAGCTGATCAGATCAGCACCTTTATGCAATCTTTTAGGGTGGTTTGGTGGGTCCCAACACTATGGGACCCATGGTTTGGGTTAATGTAACCCTAGGGGTCCTAGAAGTAGGCCACGTGGAGATATGATCTCTCTAAGTAAGCCATGTGATCATCTGTTATAGACCTAATGCCTGTTTTTTTGGTCTAACACCTGAATTTTCAACGCCTAAAATTTAATTCAGGAGAAATTCAGGCGTTAGGTGTAAAACCAGCAACCAATTTAGGGGTTTAGGCCACTAAAGTGCGGCCCAGACGGGTGGGGTTTCTCCAAGGTCTTTACATTAACCCTAGGGTGGACTCACACTTAGCCAATTTTTGAAAAAACATCATTTTTAAGCCCATGCTTAATACCTGGAATTCATTCTAATGCTTGAATTTCCATCCAATGCCTGAAATTAAATTCAGGCTTTGGGATAGAAATAAGGGCCCACAGAGGTGCACATGCATAGAAATGAATCTCAAAGGCTATGTGTGCCATAGGACTGGGTTGGAGAATAATTAGGGCTCCCTGGGGTATGTCCCAGGTCTCAACGCCTGATTTTTCTCCTGATGTCTATTTGTTCAATGCCTGATTTTTAATTCACTAAAAATCAAGCGTTAGTTACTAGGAGAAAATCTAGTAACTAGATTTCTCGATTTTAGAGCCCTTAGGGGTTTGTACAAATTCTAAGATTAAGTATGCTAGTAGGGAACATATACATGAACATTATATAAAAATTTGAGCCTCAGATCATGCATAGAAAATTCAAACAAAAATTAGTAAATATTCACTAAAACTAGGTCTCAAAAGACCCAATTTTTTGGTCTATTTAGGAGCTATCTCGAGGCCTTCCACACCTCCTAAATTCATGAAATTAAATCTAGCATATCATGTATATGCATAGTCTAACATAGTCAAATTTGGGTTCAAGCAGCCCTCTAAAAAATCACAATAAAATCAGTATGATAATTGGTAAAAAAAGGAAGCAAGTAGAGGTTGTTGAGCCTCCACCATGTAACCCAAATTAGAGCAATGCTCTAGCATGAATTGGATAGCATAACAGCATGTTGAATTGACATATGTTGAAGGGGGGTGAATTAAACTTGAGTTTAGGCTTACCTTGCCTAAAGTTGATGAAACCTTGCTAATTCTTCTTCTTCTCTTAGGAAATTAGGGTTTTTGTTGCCAACCCTGTCTTGCACGAATTTGGGGCTATTTATAGCCCTAAATTGCTACAATGGAGGGTTAGGATGATCCCTATCCTAAAATAGGTGGAGGGCTAGGATTGAATTAGATTGGTTGGCTAAGATTAATTCAGCTAAAATAGGGAGGAGGGTGGGGATGTGCTTGGCTAAAATGAGGTGGAGGGTGGAGATTGATTTGTGTTTGTTGGCATGGATTGATGAGGTGGAAGGGGAGCATGG
>JAOXJP010257257.1:0-21379 GCA_025762735.1 Platanus orientalis | reverse complement strand
AGGTAGTGTAGACCCTTATCTCTTCCATTGGAGACACCAGAAGAGTAGACTGTAGACCACACCCGCTAGAGACACCAGGTGTAGCTTGCTTAACAAGTAGACTAGGCTTTTGATTAATTTTATCCTTGATTGTATTTTATTCAGTCTTAATAAAATTATACAGCGCGGTGGTGAGCTTTTGAGAGTGGATGTAAGCCGTTGAACCGAACCACTATACATCTTATTTATATTGTGATTGCTTGTGGTTTGCCTCTACATTTTCATTTACATTGTCAAGCATTGCACATAACCTCACATGCAATATAATTGAACATATTCAAATTCATGTGCACAATTCAATTGCAATCAAACACTGAGACCAGCTTAATTAATTAAACAACAATTGAATTTTGGGGTAATCAAAAAGAAATTTAAAATATCCTATTTACCACCCCTCTAGGATCAATACTGGAATTTCAAAATTAAGTTTTTTCAACAGATCTTGCACTTTGGCTCTTATGTCATTTATTTTTGTCGGTGTTGCTTCTAAATCTTTCATTCTTAATGGGCTATTATTGAAGCCAATCATTTCATCTTCCACAAAAAATTTAGCTATTTCCACCGTCTCTACTTACTTTTTTCTTATTGCTAATTTGGCTATGTAAGCCAAACCTTTCTAAAGGCTTGCCTAGCAACCGCTTCTTTTTGTTCTTTTGGTTTTTCCACTTATATAGGTTCTCCTGTATGCACTGATAATAATGGTAGCATAGCTTCCTCTGGTTCCTTATTTTTGACTTCTTCAAATGGTTCAACTATTATTTTGGTGGGAAATCCTTTCACAAAATGTTTAGCAATGCTTGTTGGTGACATGTTATTTTTATAAAATACTACCTCGGTTGCATTTGATTCAGTTACAAGCAGCCATTTAAAAGCATGTAATGTTTGTACATTGTCACCATTCCAAAATAATAGTGATTGATGAAGTGATGAAAGGACACACAAATTTAAGTGTATCCAATCTCTCCCCAATAAAGCATTAAAGTGAGATTAAGAATCCACCACAAAGAATACTGATGTGTTTTTTCTAGTTCCCATTGTCAATTCTATCGACAAAAGGGGTTTTACCGATACAACAGTACCTACAAAACTACTGATTGCAATTCCTATAGGAAATAAGTCATCTTCATTTTTCCCAAGTACTTTTAGCATTCTAGATGGTAAAATATTGATTGTTTCACCATTATCAATTGAAACCCTCCTAACTAGGCAACCATCTATATGCGTAGAAATATAGAGGTTTCAAGTGTTGTACTGACCTTTCATCTGGCTTCTCGAAAACCATATTTTTAGGTGTTTCTTCTACAATTCCTTCTTCAAAAGTGATCAAATCTTCCTCCATTTTATCTTTGGCCAACTCTGTTAATGCTCCCCAGGCATCATTCACGTCTCCTTTCATCTAACTTGGCTAGCTTGACTTAGCCAAGAATGTCATAGGTAATGTTAATTCCATGTTGCACAACAATGTTCTTGGTGGAACTGTTCCATATTGCAATTCTTTCATAATTCATTCTTTCTCTTCTAAAGAAAATTTCATCTCATTATCATCTCCTTCCAGCAGTTTTGCCGTAGCCAACAATTCTTTGATTTATGGTTTTTCTTCTTTATTGTTTTCCTTTAGAATTTCTTCATTCTTTTTTACATTTAAGCTTTCTCTAATTTATAGATCATATCATTCATGAACTTCTTTTATAGATACCTGGCTTGGTAAGGAAACTATCATCCCTTTCTCCCTAGAATATTGTGCCTGAATCTTTCGTTCCACCACTCTTTACCTCTGTTATCTCCTTTTTGAGTACTGGTCAATAGAGTATAAAACGGCAAAGGGAATTTTAGATGGAGTAATCTATTTCATTGTTCAGTTGGCCACAATGGTGGTTTGATCCACCTTTAAGTATTTGGATAAACTTTTGATGAATTTTGAGTGGGAGAAGTAAATTTTCTTTTAGGCTCAGAACCGGGCCTAAACCAAGTCCACTTGTTCCAATTTTTCCCATGGTATTCGGATAGGTTTTAGGGAAATTTCTTTCGAACATATTCCTTCCATGTTGCTGCATATTGTGATTTGGAACAAAATTCCTTCTCCTCATTGGTTGATCATGTTTAAACATTGGTTCCAACATATGTTTTTTACAGACTTGACATACTTTCTCATCATCAACATTTTTCTTTTTTTCTTCAGTTGGTCCAATCACTATAGACCGAACTTCTTTCGAAGATGATGACATCTTCATTTTTCCTTTTTCTTCTTTATTGCTCATGGATCTCTATGATGTTCCTTCAATCTTGATTTCTACCATATTTAATGGCAGAGTAGGAGGAAATGGGTTTGCATCTACACTCATCTCTTCCTTGTTATTTTTGAGAAACTTCAGTAACCCCAAGTCGATATTATCCTATATAATATTATGGAATACTATATAGTTCACAGTCAAATGGGTCTTAGATCCATACCATTTACAAAATTCCAACTTCTTTAATTCCTTGGCCGATGGAATTTTATGTCTTTCAACCAGTTTTATGAATTTTACCATCAACATATGGTCAAAGATATCTAATGTTTTAGTACCTTCCCCAGATTGGATGAATTCTTTTTTGTTCCACAGTATTATTCCCTCCTATCTTCTTTTAAAGAGCTAGACATATACATGACTTTTTCAAAACAAGTTCTGCCACATCGATCTCATAATTGGGGTCAACCTAATAAGTTCCTATGGAGGATGTATATCTGTTATTTTCCTCTTGCAAAATCCATTCATATCTAATTGCTTTTATACATAATTCGAAAAGATCTTCAAACTCAATCCCTTCAAATTTCTTATGTAGCTCAATCTCTAAGCCATTGATTACCATTTTTACAAATTTTGTCTCAGGTAATGCCACAGAACAACAATTCCTTGCCCTTTTGAATCGTGATAAGTACCTTTCCATAGACTCTCCTAGTGACTGCCTTAATTTGGATAAGTCCACCATTGAAACTTCTGGCATAGTACAAAGTAATTGAGAATGGAATCGTTCTTCTATATCCTATCAAGAACAAATAGAATCAACTGGTAAATTAATGTACTAAGCAAAAGTCGTGCTTGTTAATGAGTTTCCAAATAGCCTTAATTTAATGAGTTTGTTTAAGGATGCCTCTTCACATTGCATTGTAAAATAACCAATATATTTTATGGTGGATTGGTCATTTTCTTCATAAAATAATGTACACTCTGGAACTCTATATCCCCTTGGCATCTCTACCAACTGGTTAATCCAAGCTAGATATGGTTTCCTATAAATGGGTCTAGACATCCCCCCATGTGATGCATGGTGCATAACCTCCTTTATAATATTAACAAGTTCTTCTATCCCAACTAGTTGGTTATCCTTGCTAGGAGGGTATTGGCTATATCCATAGCTTGGTGGATTTCCCATCGGCTTTTATGGAAATTATCCTCATTGTGGAATATTTTGGTGAAATTGCCCCCAAATCCATCGTCAAATGGTAGATGCAGCGGATTTCTACTAAATCTTCTTTAGGGATTTCATGCATTATTCCTCTCATATCCATATCCATATTGTGGTGGAATTGGATATTGTTGCCCCCTTCCCTCGATTATAGCATTAGGGGGAGGTGGCCGTGGATTTTCTCCAGCTCTTTCTTGTTGGAAATTTGGTGGTACTCCACCATTATTTTCTAGTGGATGTAGAGGATTTTGGTGGTTCTGATAGGTATTTCCACCATTATTTCCTTCATTAGAAGGAGGTGGTTGAGTTCTATTTGTTCTTTCCTCCTACTAAACATTCAGCAGATCTCCTCTATTATTTCCACCTACATTATTTTGTTGAGAATTCTATTGTGAGGAATAAATGGTCTTGTATTTTGACTATTTTGGCCATTCCTTACATTTTTGGCATTGTTGTCGCGGTCTTCAAACAAATCGTTTCTTCTGACAAAAAATGGTTGTGTTCTCGTGCCCTTTTCTTTTTCTAAATGACTAGAAGATGATGGAATTCTACCATGACTCTTTTTAAATAAGGCCTCAATTCTTTTTGTTAGGATGTTCTGCATTTGATCTATCCTATTATTGAGGCCATTTATGGAATTCACTAAGGATTCCATAGTAATAAGGCGAGAAGCTAATGCTTCTTTTGGTTGAATGTCCTCTTATTCTCTGGACTATTCTAAACCATTTGATTGGTTCTCATTTTCCTGATTTAGACCAAAATTATTATTTTCCAAATCTTTCATTTGTCTTGTAACTTCTTTTACAATTGGCTTTTGACACATCATCTCATAATTGATTCTTTTCAAATCCTTCAATGTGATTTTGTCATGTGCTGGTAACCGTCTAGAACTTCTTTCTCAATTTCTTGCTTCCACTTGTCCTTTTATTTTAAAATTTTAAATTTCATTTATAATGAAATTCTAAAATGATTATCCTACCGCCTTTCTTAAAACTTTTTCCACATGGCTTCTTATGTGTCATTCATCATGGCAGTATTTTTATGGTGTAAATGAAGGGGTTTGTGAAACATGACGATGTTTCTAAGGGTGAAGAACAAAAAATTCAAGGAAATGAGATTATAGAAAAAAACCAATAGATTGAACCTCAAGCACCTACTTCAGAATTAAAAAGGTCTTAAAGAACACCTATGCCAACTCATAGATTCTCTTTTTCATTGTACTATTTATTGTTGACAAATGAGGGTGAACCGAAATGCTATGATGAAGCATTGGAGATTGATGCAAAAACTAAGTGGGAACATCCCATGTATTAGAAGATGAACTTCTTGATTACAAACTAGACATGGGACTTAGTTCCCCTACCTACAGGAAAGAAGGCATTGGACAACAAATGGGTGTATAGGTTAAATGAAGAGCATGATGGAAGTAAGAGATACAAGGCTAGACTAGTTGTGAAGGGGTGTTGATAAATGAAAGTTGTTGATAAGTTTGAACTATTTTCTCTAGCTCTGAAAATAAACACGATTAGAGTGGTGCTAAGCATTGTGGTAGTGGAAGATCTTCATCTTGAGCAGTTAGATGTGAAGATAGATTTTTTCCATGGAAACTTGGAAGAAGAGATCTATATGCAGTAGCCAAAAGGATATGAAATAGAAGACAATGAAGAAATGGTGTGTAAGCTCAAGAGGAGCTTATATAGGTTGAAGTAAGCCCCAAAGCAATGGTACCTCAAGTTTGACAAGTTCATGTCAGAGAATGGGTATAGAAGATGGTTTTGGCATATAAATATTTTTAAATGACATACTTATATAGTAGTTACTTTATTTTACATAAGCATGGTTTTGGCATACCGGTTTTGGACACAAGGATTTGATATGATACCCTTAAGTGGATTGGTGCTTGGGACTCTTGGGTACCCTATTGCTAGGTCACATCAATAGATGAAGGGGAACTAGTTACCCAGTTATTTATTATGTACGGTCTTTTGGACCCTGGAGACCCTTTATGTGGATTTCCCTTTTAGGGCTTGGAGACCCCTTTATGGGTTGACCTTAATGGTCATCAAAGAACCAATCACCTAGTCATATCAATTGGTGAAGACGACATTAGTGGTGCCATCAAGTACCCAATCACCAAGTCACCAGGCGTTATAAATGGTGCCATCAAGTACCCAATCACCTAGTCATCAGGCTTTATAAATGGTGCCATCAAGTACCCAATCACCAAGTCACATCAATAGGTGAAGATGACCGCAGTGTCCATAGTCTTTATGACTCTACTCAGGTACACAATCATCAGGTCACATCATAGGTAAAGACGACCCTAGTAGCCCAATAAATATTGTTTTTTCTGGAGGCCCTACATGAGCAATATGATATGCTTTTCTAGAGACCCTACATGGATTTTATGATATGTTTTGCCAAAGACCCTACAAGGATTATATGTTTTATTTTGTTGGAAACCCTACATGGGTTAAACATTTTGGATTTATCAAAGACCCATCATGGTTCATTTATATTCACATATGTTTTGTTGGGATCCATTATAAGTTTATTTACATTTGGTTTTGATATGTGGCAAAGACCTTCATGGGTTAGCATAGGGCATATAATATATAGCATATGACATATAGTTTGTAGCATATGCATGGTTTGGTTTTAATTCATTTTGGAAACTCATATGGCTGTCTTGTAGTATGAACATACTTTAAATCATAGTAAAGATGCATGTATAGCATATTTGATGCACTTGCATACACACTTTGATTCCTTACTCTATCTTGATTCATCCTATTTGCTATTGTGATCATCTTCAGCCTCCATTGTGTGGTATAAACTATGTACCATTTTGTTGAGCCCATTAAGTTTACTCCAATTGACACCACCTTACAAATGGAGAGTAGGAGGACATGTATCTTAGAGGTTGCTTGGGATGCGGATGAGAGATGTTGGATTAAGCGTTTGAACCTGATGATGTACCATTTTGTTTATGTTTTTGTTGGTCTTTAGACTAAGATGTTTACATTATATTTCATTTAGGATTTGCATTATTAGCTCGTGTTGTCCTTTACTTGAATATGGAGTTGTATGGTTAAATGGATCTAAATGATTAATATAGAAATTAATTGAATTTATATGGGAAATGACAAGAGAATAAGTGTCACGCTCCAAAAACAGGATCTCCATACTATGAGATACAAGTTCAGAGTATGTCATCCAACGTCATAGATTTGGATTTAGGCTCGACCCACTGCTTGTAAATCCAAGTCATGACAACTAGTCCCTACTACAAGTCTATGTTTCTTATGATGATAAACAAACTAGTAAAAATGCGATGTAAGTTCCTTCAGAAGATGACTGATGAATGTTTTGTGCCTTTGTCTACTTTTTTATTTTAATAAAGGATTGCATTGATGTGCTCCATGACTGTTTTGTCTTACAATTTTTGTGGTGGGTTATAAGAAGACTGTTACAGGTCATGGGCTCCAACCAACTAGACATTAAAAAACACTCATTGTGTCAAACACATAAAATTTTCCAAATGTTGTAAATTGTGACAAAGCCATATAGGTCATAAGATAGGAAAGGCATCCAAATGCATAAAAAAGAGGTTCAAATTTCAAATTTATGACTCCAATAAACCATCTTGTTGACCTTTAACACTCAACTAGGCTACCAACAATGTTTTAAGGATCATGTTATAAAAATCTGATAAAGTTAAAGACAACATTTTATAAAATTCATGCTATTTTTCATCGAACTCTTAATTTCTTAGCAACTGGTTTTCTGGAATAATTGTTCGGCTGTTCAACCAACTGAATCTTCAGAATCATTGGTTTCATCAAACTGTGGGAAAGAAAATAAGACAACAACATGATGGGTCTGATAGATGTTGTAAGTTATCTTGAAAGAAAGCATCTGGAATGGCTCGTAAGCTTAATGTGTGGGTAATTAATAGAATTTCTATGACAACTACTAAATGTGTACAATGATCTTTTTAGTATTGGGGAACGAAACGAATACTAAGATTACGATAATTTTTTTCAAAACTAATTTTATTTGCAGGTGATTTTTTTTCCTCTTTTTTCACCATTTTTTCCTTATTTTCTTCATTTCTAACCTTAAATTTTATTCACCAAAAAAGAAAGAAAGAGAAAGATTGAAAAAGTGTGCTAGCACTGTTGCTTTCTACTCTTGTTTTGGATGGTAATAAAGTAGCTCAAATCCCTCCAAGTAAGTCTTTTATCAAATATAAAGAAAAAAAAGCACATAAATTAATTTTTCCAATACTAGCAACTAGGTCAGTCCATGCCAAGGCAAAAGGACCTTTCTTCCAATTTATGAATAATGCAAAACACATCCCAATGAAGAGAAAGGAAATTTAAATAAAGTAATTAAAAAATGGTCATTGATAAATCATGACCTATATTTTGTATATTTCCCTTATTAAAATGGAACTCAATTTAACAGCCACCAGAATTGATGAATGACTACATTCACGTCCTAAAAAAAAAAAAAAAACATATAGGGGTTCATCAACACAGAACTCAAAGACAAGATAGAGGGGGAGAGTAAGTGAGCAAAAATGTAGTAGAGTTACATGGATGAATTAGTAGGGGATATTGTAACATATGTTACCAAGGATATGTTTAAGATTTAATTACATTGGAATTTACATAGATTTTATTGGAATTGAATTTATTTAGTTTATATCTTTGTCTATAATGATTATAGTAAGTTTTTATCTTTTTCGTTAGATTTGATCTTTTATTTAAACTTCAATTAGATTTTATTTTATTTTATTTTTTTTGTAATTAC
The DNA here is from genome assembly GCA_025762735.1 of Platanus orientalis. Taxonomy (NCBI): domain Eukaryota; kingdom Viridiplantae; phylum Streptophyta; class Magnoliopsida; order Proteales; family Platanaceae; genus Platanus; species Platanus orientalis. Next base: position 13,075 of record JAOXJP010257257.1, on the reverse strand, counting down.
CAAGAAATTAAGGATGCCAATTGCATCGAGCTACCATGAAGAGACCAACTTATTTGACCGGAAATGTGGGTGGGCTGGGCAAGTTTGAGTTCAGACTGTGGTTTCAGTATCAAATTAATGTTTAGGCCAAGTTTGGGCCAGCCTCAGCCTGAAGTTCCCAACCCAGACATATATTCTATAAAATTATATAATATATGGGATTAAAAGTAAAAAATTATATATATAAAAATATATGAGATATTATATTCTAATAATATATTAGTTTCTATGATTAACAACCCATTAGCGATTAGGTTTGAATGGCCCAATCTCGGTCTGAAGCCCCTTTTTTTATAATGGGTTGAGTTCGGGCTGAACAATATGAGCTGAGTTTAGAAACGGGCTGAGCTGAGGCCATGCTTATTGACAGCCCTAAAGAAAAGGATTAATAAAAGAGCACTTGTCACAATCACAAGCATGAGAAACTAATCATGAACCTGTGCAAATTTCCACAGGTAAAATGGTTAGTTTGGTACATCTTTAATACATTTCCAATAAAAATAAAAATAATTTAAACCATAAATTAAATGAATAATTCCAAATACAACATAAAAGTTAGTCAGAACACAATGTTTTTTTATCAAAAAAATATAGTTAATTTGACACCTTAGCCACTTCTTATTCTCATGTAATCAGAACTCAATTTAACAAAGAAGAATGGTAATTCGATTAGTGTTTGTAGTACCATCATTGAAAGTAAGGTGAAACACAAAGTTATATTCTAGCAGAAGTTCAAATTGTACTACAATGTAGTATATGTTTTTATTAGAATAAATTTTGAGTTTATTTATATTTATTGGAGGAAAAACTCAACATGATACAACTCTTTCTTATTACTCTATTCTTGTTTTGAATGAATAATCATGAAATTCTGAAAATAGGAAAACACATTTAAAACATATAGGTATGATTTTACATGGAAAGGACAAGTAACTTTTAAATCACTATCATTTTGTTTTCTTAGGAGGACAATATATGTGAGTAGGTCAAACCCAAATCAGTCATATTGATATAGTAATTTGACTTGCATCAAGCTTTACAAAGTTTGAAAGAGAAATTCTAAAACTTGGTGTAGACAATTACCTCATTGTTTTTATATTACTTAAAGCAAAAACAAATTGATATTTTTCTAATAAAAATGAAAAAAGAGAAAGAACAAAATGCCTAGGAAAAAGGAGAAATTTTAGTTTCCAAAATTTGTGTGTCCCCCATGTTACCACTCCACCGGCTAACATGGGGAAGAAAGGAGAAAGGTGGGATATGGAAGGAAGGAGAAAGGTGTGAGGAACGACGACCAAATTTTAACCTATTTTTGCCATACAACTAAGGATGAACGGTGCAAGGTCTGTTGTTGGTCTTTCTAGAGATTCCCACTCTTGAATCTAAGCCATTTTAGGATCCAAGCCCATTTCAGGCCAGGGATATAATCCCTTTTTGAACTAAACCCATTCTAAGATGGAGGCCCATTGCAGGGAGCTGTAAGCAATTATTCCTTTATTTTCTGGCATGCATATAGTTTAACTTCTTTTGAAAGTCAATAATACTCAGGGATTTGAATGAATTTTCCTTTTCCGGCTGCAATATGCATGTCCTGAGGTGTTGGTCCTCAAATTCAAAGTTGAACTAACTCTACTTCTTATAACGGTGTTTCTCATGTGGTGATTTGATGATGTTTCTTTGAATTCAAACATGATAGATACATGAGGAATGGATTGTGTAATCAATGGATTTGATTGGTTTGAACGGAATTTAGGAGAAAGAAATAGAATTATTTGTTAAAGAAGGGAAAAAGAGAGAATTTAAGCATAAAAATTCAAATTCAAAAAAATATATATATAAAGGATGGAGGACAAGCCACATGGCACTTGAGTTTGAGAAAGAGTAGTAGGAAGTATTTCAACTTATGGTAAAAAGAATTTTTTTTTTTTTTGGTTTAAGTGGTAGCTAGAATATTATTATGCTTTTATTAACTTAGAGTCCATATATATTTTTATTGGTTTTAAATAATTTCTATTGTTTACAACATTCAATTTTATTACATTTTTCTTCTTTATTCATCATCATTTTTTTAATAAACCCTTTTTAGGTTCTCTTGTAATCATTGAGAAAATTATTAATTAAGAGATTTCTTTTCTATCAGTTTGTTCAAGAGGGCCCAACTTGGGTTTATTATTTTACTAAGATGGAGAAGAAACACAAGGTTATGGCATTGAGGATGCTTGCAGGGTAGTTGACAGCCTCTTTCCCATGGTGCTATGCCAAATTCGTTGTTTTTCCCAATTAAAGAATCTTGCCATTTGTACTGTGGCATGTTTGAAACAGTGTGTAACTCCAACAAAGTCAATTACCCATGACTATTGCAATCTTGGTTGTGTGACATCAGTTTGCTCCAATCTCACCACCGAGAAAAATCCTCATAAATTACACATGCTTTCTCTCTCCCCTTGTTTCAATTTTGTGATTGGTAAAAGTCCTTCTGCGATTCTTATTAGTGTCTTTCTTCTTATGCAGGTGAAGAAGCTATGGAAGGCTGTGTGAACTCTTGCTCTCAAATTTGTACTAAGAAAGACTAGTCCCTGCTATAAGTCTGTGTTTCTTATGATGGTAAACCAACCAGTAATAATGCCTTACGTTCCTTGGGAAGATGACTGAGGAATGGATCGTGCCTTTGTCTATTTTTCCATTTTATTCCATTGATGTGCTTCTTGATTGCTTTGTCTTAAAATTTTTACTGTGGGATATAAGCATATGACTATTACATGTCACGGGCAACAACTAACCGGACATAATGAATAAAAAAAAATGGATTTCATTTTGGTAAAATTCACCAAATTTAATAAATTGAGACAAAACCCGAGAGGTCATGAGATAGGAAAGGCATTTAAATGCATAAAAAAAGAGGTGCAAAATTATAATTAATGAATCCAATAAACCATCTTTTTTGACCTTTAACGCTCATATGGGCTACCAGCAATGTTTTAAGGTTCGTATTAGATGAACAGTCTGACAAGGTTTGATACAACATTTTATAAAATTCGGTCTATTTTCATTGAACTCATATTTTCTTAAAAACTAGTTTTCTTTACTAATTGTTCAACCATTGAACCAACTGAATCTTCAACAAATAGAACAAGAGCATCTTGGATCTAATAGATGATGTAAATTATCTTGAAAGAAATCATCTGGATTAGCTCATAAACTTATCGTCTGGGGAGCTAACAAAATTTCTATGACAACTAGTAATTGAATGCAAAGATCTTGTTAGTATTGGGCAACTAAATGGATCCTAAGATAATGATAACTAATTTTATATGCAAACAAATATATATATATATATATATCTTTTTCTTCTTTTTTTCCTACTTTTTTATTGCTCAAATCCCTCCAAGTAAGTCTCCCATCAAATGTAATAATTAGAAGCACATAAATTAATTTTTCTATTACTAGCAACGAGGCCGGCCCATGCCAAGGCAGAAAGACCTTTCTTCCAATTTATGAGTAGTGCAAAACACACACTAGTGAAGAGAATGGGCACTTAAATAAACTATTATAAAATATATATCATTGATAAATCGGGACCCATCTTTTGTAGATTTATCTACTTGAAATGGTATTGTAATTAATAGGGACGAGAATTGATGAATGACTCATTCACGTTTTACTTAAACAACCCATAGGTGTTCATCAACACATGAATCTCAATGCCAAGAAAGAGGGAGCTAGTAAGTAAGAGAAAATGTAGTAAAGAAAGGAAAAATTAGTAGGGAATATTGTAGCATATGTTACCAAGGATATGATTAGGATTTAATTAAATTGGAATTTACATAGATTTTATTGGAACTGAATTTATTGTGTTTATATCATTGTCTATAGTGATTAGTGTAAGTTTTTATCTTTTTCATTATATATGATCTTTTATTTAAACTCTAACTTGAATTTTTTGTAATTACTGAGAAAATTAGAGCTGCCAATTACATCAGGCTAGCTTGAAGAACAACTTATTTGGCCCAAAATGTGGGTGGACTGGTCAAGTGTGTGTTTGGACTGTGGTTCGAGTCAAAGTGATGTTTAGGTAATGTTTGGGCTAGCCTTAGCCCAAAGTTCCCAACCCGGCCATATATTCTATAAAATTATTTAATATATGGGACTAAAAGTAAATACACACACACACACAAATATTTATGAGATATTATATTGTAATAATATATTGGTTTATAAGATTAACAGCCCATGAACAGTTAAGTTTGAGTGGCCTGATCTAGGTCCTAAGCCTTTTTTTTTTTTTTTTCTGGTTGAGTTTAGGCTAAACAATATGAGCTTGAGTTTAGAATCGGGTTGAGCTGAGATCATGCTTATAAACTTTGGACTGCTTTCCTGACTCATCCAGACCCGATTGACAGCCCTAAAGAAAAGCATTAATAAAGGAGCATTTGTCACTATCAAAACCATGAGAAACTAGTCATGAACCTGTGTAAAATTTGCATGGGAAAAGTTGTTTGTTTGGTATATGTTTAATACATCGAAAATAAAGATACAATACTTTAAACCATAAATTAAAAGAAGAATTCCAAGTACAACATGAAAGTCAAAACAATATGTTTTTTCATCTCCAAAAATATAGTGAATTTTCGCCTTAATTGCTTCCAATTCTCTTGTTTATCTCTTCACTAATAATCAAAATTCAATTTCAGAACGAAGAATTGTAATTCAATTAATGTATGTAGTTACATAATTGAAAGTAAGGTGAAACACAAAATTATATTCTAACAAAAGTTTATACAATGTAGTATATGTTTTAATTAAAATAAATTTTAATTTAATTAATATTTATTAGAAGAAAATTTTTATATGATACGACCCTTTCTTGTTACTGTATTCATTTTTTCCATGAATAATCATGAAATTCTGAAAATAGGTAAGTACATCTAAAACATTTAGCTTTGATTTTACATGAAAATGAGGAGTAACCTTTAAAGAACCTATCTCTTTGTTTTATTGGATGGGTAATATATGTGAATTTGTTCTATAAAGATTTCCAAAAACCCTAAACCAATAGCCGGTTTTGTGAAAACTGGTTTTTTCTAAGGTAATAGATCTTGTCCAAACTTGAACCAAAGAAAATGAATTATTCCCAAAAACCCATTATTAGACAAGGATAAAGGCATATCTAAACATATAATAGAGTGGAATAATATACCCTTTACTCCTATTTAATTATACCATAAGCAAAAATGATCAAAAGCCCATTGTAGGGTTACATCAAGGGTCTCCCAAATTTAGCAATGAAAGGTCTTAATCTAAAAATTCAGCTAATTTTAGAGAATTTCTCTCCAAGAAATGAATCTCTACTAACTTCGAAGATTTTCCTACTATCTTTGAAGTTTCTTCCTATCACAACCAGCATTCATGGGCTATGATTCAAGCCCGAATCTGCATTCGTGGCACTAGATGGCACACCTTGAACCTGTATCTCATGGTGGGGAGATCCCATGTTCGGTGTGTGACACTTGCCACTTGTCATATACCAAATATTTTGATTCTTTTTCTTTTAATCCATTTAAGTCTGTTAACCAAACTTACATCGCAACAGAATAATAAAGTTACATTTTGTATAATTCATTCACATCCATCTAGAGCATCAAATACCTTTACTTCAACAATTTCAGCAGAAGAGATAGTACTAATAATCCATAAAGTGTAGCGGAATCAAACCACAATTATCTATACTAATTAAAGTAGTCAATGTCCATGTCCCAAATAAGGCTTCCACAAGTCAGTAATACAATTGAAATTCTAAGTGCATAATCCTAGAGCAGGGTGAATACAATATAATTAAATTTTTAATTCTTGTAGCCCTTTTTTATTTTAATTAAGTTGATTAGAGTTGTTCAATTTTAATTCAACTTGATTAATATATTTGGTGATCAAATGTTAATGATTGCAAGTATGAAAATGTAAGTGACAATCACACAAAGATCACACACCACAACACTAGAATCTATAATGGTTCGGCCACACCAGGGCCTATGTCCATTTTCAACTACTTAATTTTTTAATCAATCACAATGATTACAAAGGCTAAGCAAACCTAATTTAATGTACTTGGTGTCTCCGACAATCACAGCCTTGGTTGTCTCCAAGCCAAGGACTTATAATTCGTCACACAGCATCTCCAACTGTTGACTCAAATTAAGGGTCTAAATACCAAGTGGTTCTCAATTACTGGATATGGTGTGTTTGGTTCAAACAAAGGGATCAATGTTCCAATGTATGGTGTGGATCTCAATAGCCAAGTATACAAATGTAGTCATCAAGGAAAACTAAGTCCTGATGTAGAGAGTGGCTCTCAATAACAAAATGTACCAATAGTATAGTCTCTACTTCCGCAAAAGGGAATGTGTAAGTGCCTCTAGAGAAAGCCAGTAATCAAGTAGTCGCACAACCAAATAAGCCTCTACATAGGAAAATATAAGTGAAACTCAAATGGGGTAATATCTCATGGAGATGAAATCTCCAAGGATTCACAAGTAGTAATGGTCTAAATATATAATATAACCACAAAGCAACTACTATGTAAACAAACTTCAAATGTGAAGCAAAAGCTTTACCTCAACCCAAGGGTTAGGAGTTTGTATGCTAGGAAGTGAAGAAACATCGTCCTTGATCTTCTTTCTCTCTTCTCTTGCAAAGGAAAACTCCTTTGTGGCTACAAGAGAGAGAATTGAATCTCTTCTTCTCTTTGAAAGCTTGAAAGCTTGAGTGAAAGTATAGAAAGAGTAGAGATTGTAGAGATCCTCTTCTTATCTAAATTCCTTTTGCAAATGCCATTAAACCCTTAGGTTTAGAAGAGAAAATTATTCTTTTATAGTGGTTGTGGCTCACTACAACCATAGGATGAGAATCATCTAAATGGGAAACAAATCCGGAACACTTATTCAAATTTTGAATTGTTTTATCTAGTTTAGAGCACTCCAATAAGTGGAGCACTCCACTAAGAGTAGTTTCTCTCAGACAAAAAGTCCAAAGAATTTTTGGAGTGCTCCATTTTAGGTTTGGAGCACTCCACCTTGTTGCAACACTCTAACTCCTCTTTAAAGTGCTCCAAACTAGACAGGTGATTTGCCAATTTGGTTTGGAGTGCTCTAGGCTAATTTGGAGTGCTCCAATATTGCCTAGAGCACTCCAGTTTCCCTAGTTTTGTGCATAAAGGCTCTAAGGCCAATTCCAACCAAGGGAAGGTAGATGCTGAAGGATGTGGATGATGCGAACATAATGCTCTAGTCCTTGCATGACCTCGGCTTACTTCCTTGGAGTCTTCTTGGTCTTTAAGTAGTAATTTTCATATATTGTGGACACAAAAACCTCCTAGACTCTAGCTAGAACATGTTATAGCGTAATCTATCAACCCATGTATTTTTCTACTCATGGAATTTACAACATATACATTTATAATCTCCCCCTTTGTGAATTTCATGGCAAAACCTAAAATACATGGATGGATTACAATAATTGGAAAAATTAGAAATCTAGGACTCCATCAATATGTGCCACAACAATGTCTTCATTGAAGACTTTGGCACTCCCCCTTTCTTTAAGCTCGAAATCTCCGCAACCTTGCTCTCTTCTTTACACAATGCATGGCATGATAAACCTAAAACACATTTGACGAACATACCTTCCTCAAACCAATATTAGCACAATAAAATGTGACATAACACAAGTAGGCATATGATGTGATCATGAGTGAAATACCTAAATATAGAGTAAGACAACCAAGTGAACAATTTGTGCAAAAGAATATGAAATAGTGATCAATGAGCACAAATAAATTGATTCATTAGTTTATTATTGTTGGTTCACTTCCTTTTCCACTTGATTAATAAATGTTTTAAAATTTTAGTTTATGTTCAATTACTCAAAAGACTTGTATTTACTCCCCTTAAATCCAAACTCTCCCCATATTTTCATGGCTACTTCTCCCCCTTTTTTCATAGAATAATATAGGAAATAGGAAAAACATCACATGTATCACAGATATAGACATTAAGTAAATAAGACACATGAGCCATAAAATAGACACTCTCATATATATATATATATATATATATAAAAGTACATGAGAGGGGGGTCTATGACATAATACAAATGAACAAAAATAAACCCCATACAAGGATGTCTAAAGGCCTAGAGTCTAATCATTTGAAGCATCCTCGTCATCCTTAAAACTCAAGTGGAACCAGAGGAGGAATGCGAGCATTCGGGTCCTGGCATTGCTTGATCTACACCAATCGCTTATCCATGATATTGACCTTGTTGGCCAATTTTTTTCGTGTTCCTCATCATCTACAACATGCAGAGCTAAAGGGTGTATAAAGGGCTACTCTTGTCAGGCACTGTAGACCTAAAAGCATCACCAAGAGGATCTTGGGATGGGCCAAGAGCGTCTCTAGCATGCTGGGGACCTAGAGGAGCCTCTAGTGCTGGAGGGGCCTCCGGATGTGGAGTTGTAGGTGCTGCTATGGCTACTGTTGTGAGTGTGACTTGTTAGTCATGCAGGGTGCGAGCTCACTCCATACATGCAATCGAGGTCCTATCAATTTGCACGGCCTACTTAAGGACTATTGTGTCCTTGGAGAATCTCACATCATAAGTGGTAAGGAGAATGGTGATCATCACACTATATAGAAGGCTGAACTTCACCGTCTCATGCTCTGCTGCAACAATCATAGTGTGGCAAATGATCACAAGAACGTCAACCTCATTTTAATCCATGAGGTTGTACACCACCCAGAACATATTGTCGGAAATCTCATTGTCATGAGTGGTTGGTAGCAAGTTGTTAGAACATATGAGGTTGAGCAACCTCGCAAGCTTGTTGCACTCAATTGAACAAAGCTTCCCATACCAGTGAAGATGGGGATAGTCGAGGAGTGCAACAATATCCTTCTTGTTAAGGGACGTAAGTGGATAGGGAACCGACTAACCGGTAGGGTGTCGAATGCCCAAAATAGTGGCAATGAAGTCTGGATCAACATGGATATCAACTCCATAAACCATAATCTCAAATGATAAAGATGTCCAATCGAGGTTGTGGACAATGGCATAGAAAAGGTGCATTACCTTAACTTGCACCACATTGTCCAACAATGTGATATCCTATCATCCTCCATTTAGAGGAACATGTGGAAGGAGCTCGTCCTCCAAGAGCAACTGATTGACGAAGCATCCAACAAAGACATATCACTTGGTGAAGTAGTGCTTGTTGTTGTCCACACTATACTCATCCCATCGCATTGCCCAGTCACTCCACTTTGGAGTGCTCCAACTATCCTGATTCAGAAAAAATCAGGATAGGGAGCTGGGTTCTCCTTGGGCACCACTTAACCATCTCCCCTAGCTAATCCCCTATGCACAAAATGTTCCTTAGAACACTTGTAAGCCCATTGTGCATAAATGTGGTAACTGGGCTTTCGATTCAGCTAATCAAACAAATGCCGATCGAACCATGTAGGTATTCGAACCTCCTTGAGTCTAGTGCCTTTGTGAGGATGTTTGCCAGCTGATCCTCAGTCTTCACATACTCTAGGAACAGAACTTAATCCTCCACCAAATCATGAATGAAGTGATGACGGATATCAATATGCTTCACTCTAGAGTGTTACATTGGACTCTTGGAAATTTGGATTAGATTGGAGTTATCGATTAATAGATTCATCGTGTCTTGTGACAACTTATAATCTTTAAGCATCTGTTTCATCCAGAGCAGTTGTGTCCATTTTCTTCCAATGGCAATGTACTCTACCTCGGCTATCGATAAAGATATGGAATTTTGTTTACGACTATGCCACAAGACAAGACAGTTGCCTACAGAAAAACATCCACCACTAGTCCTTTTATGATCATCGACATTGCTAGCCCAATCTATATCTAAAAATCCAGCAACAACTAGAGTTGTATCAAATGGATACCAAGGGCCAAAGTCAATAGTCTCAAGGACATAATATATGACTCTCTTAGAAACCTTGAAATGAGATTCTTTAGGTGTAGCCTAGTAACGAGCACAGGCTCTAACACTAAAGGTAATGTTTGGTTGGCCCATAGTCAAATACAATAGACTTCCTATAATACTTCTGAAATAAGTAGGATCAACATCAACACCATCTGGATCCTTTGTGATTTTTTGAAATAAGTAGGATCAACATCAATACTTCTTGAAATACACCATTCAAGAAGGAACTTTTTACGTTCATTTTATGTAATTTGAATTTCAAATAACATGTAATGGATAGTAAAATCTGGATAGACTCTAGCCTAGCCACAAGAGCAAATGTCTCATCAAAATCTATGCCCTCTATCTAGGCATATCCTTTGGCTATAAGTCTAGCCTTATTCCTCATTACCATTCTATGTTCTTCATGTTTATTTTTAAATATCCATTTTGTTCCAATGATATTTTTCTCAAAGGGTCTCTCATTTAGGAACCATACATCGTTCTTTTTGAATTGGTTGAGTTCCTCTTGTATGACATTAATCAAATCTAGATCATCTAGAGCCTCTTTTATATTCTTGGACTCTATCTTGGAGGTGAAACAAAGATGACTTAAGATGTTTCAATTTGCCTTCTTGTTCTCACTCGATCCATTAGATCACCAAGGATATCATTAGGTAATAGTTCTTTATGACCCTTTTTTCTTTAGGATGAGGTTAGGCATCTTCATCCTCAGAGCTTTGTTGTGAAAGAGACTTCTTCTTGATCCTTCGGAATCCCTCAATCTTTATGAGAGGAAAGGTCTCTAGCTCATTGTTAGAGAATATAATAGGTATTTATACTTGTGTTGTTCTACTCTCATGATCATCAATATATTGATGGACTCTTCCATTGTGAGAGTCCTCTTGTTGAACACCCGATAAGATCTACTATTTGTAGAGTATCTTAGGAAGATAGCTTCATCATTTTTTTTTATCAAACTTCCCTAGGTGTTCCCTATCCTTAAGGATGTAGCATGAGCTGCCAAACACTTTGAAATATTTCACAGTAGGCTTCTTGCCTTTCCAAAGTTCATAGGCTATTTTGTCAGTTCTGGGTCTATGAAATACATAATTCGAGACAAAATGTGGCACTCACCACCTCAACCCAAAACCTCTTAGCAAGATCTTTTCTTGTGATCATGGAACTTGCCATGTCTAACAAAGTCCTATTCTTCATTTCATTAACTCCATTTTGTTGGGGAGTCTTTGGTGCTGAAAACTCATGCCTAGTGTCCATCTCATCATACCAATCCGAGAACTTGTAATTCTCAAATTATCTTCCATGGTTGCTTCTAATGCACTTGATGTAGAGGTCCTTTTTAACTTGAACTCTCTTGAAAATATTCAAGAATTCATCAAAGCCTCAAATTTCTCTCTTAGGAATGCCACCCAAGTGAATCGAGAGAAATATTCACCACTACCATGAAGTACCTTTTATCTCCTAAACACTTTGTTCATGTTGGTCCAGCCAAGTCCATGTAAAGAAGTTCTAGAGGCCTAGACCTCCCTATTTGATTTGTATTTTTACAGGGGGACTCTATTTTCTTTGCCCATTTAACACCCTTTGTACATAGGATTGTCAACTTGGGTTAACTTAGGCAAGTCTTTGACTATTCCTTTTCGACTTAGCCTAGGTAAGTCTCTAAAATTAATGTGACATAACCTTTGATATCAAAGATTAGTCTCATCCTTTTGAGGCATAAGACAAGCATCCAATTCATGCTTGTTGGGTTCTATGACATAGCAATTGTCACTAGTTCTTAACCCATTAACAAGGATTTCACCACTCTCCTTGTTGTTAATCTCACACCCATCCTTTACAAAGTGCACACCATAGCCTTTATCACAGATTTGGCTTATGCTAATTAGGTTATGCTTTAGGCCTTGCATAAATAGGACACTGGTGAGTGTGAGAATATCAGAGACCTCTATGGTTCCCTTGCCAACGATCTTGGCAATGTCCCTATTAAGTCATTGTGTAATTTGTCAATTTCATTCCAAATCTAGTAGGCTATGAATGTTATGTATAATGAGTGAGCCTATGAGTGTCTAGTGGAGACCATCACCATTATAAGGAAGAAGTTCAAGTGCTACAAGTGTAACACCCCACCCAATGGCACACATACTACTGTACACATGTGACAATTAGAATGCTAACACATGTCACATAAGTTTTGTACATACATAGGACCACTTAAATACACATATATTAATCTAAATATTGACACAACTTTAGAAAGAAACCAACGAAAGTGTTAAAAGAATCCATGATTAAAACTTATACCTTTGGATAGGCATGAAAATCTAGAGTCCTACACAACAAACGACAAGCGAAACAAATACCAAACGAAAAAGTTAAAGACAATTTACTAAGGAAGAAAAACAAGGGGTTAAGGACATGACAATTTCTGAAGCTGTTCCAGATAGATGGCACAACTTCATAAGTTAATCTGTATCAATTCCATAGGAATCACCCTACAAATAATATATGCTTGGAAAGATATATGAGTCTACTTTTTAATACGATAAACGATGAGTGAATTGAAGTTTCCTAGAAGAAGTTATGACAAATTTCCCAAAAAGTGTCATCTAGTATAATATAAATTAGTAGATTTTGGGGTAACTTTAAAAATACACCAATAAAAATTTAGAATGAATTAGATAACAAGCTATATATGCTTGAAAATTTCTTGAAGTCTAGTTTCCAACAAAAAAAATGGTAAGTGAATCCGAGTTTTGTAGAGAATGTTATAACAATTTTCCCACTGGGTGTCTGTGTTGGAAAAATTCTGGTAGGATGATGTCATTAAAGTGAAAAATTACGTATAATCATGATTTTTACAAAATTTTAAGGATTTTTTCACTAGAGACCTACCTAAACATGAAATTGGGGATTAGTGTTGCTATTTAGGCCTATAAAAACATAGAGATTCATAAGAAAGTGGATCTTTTAAAAAACTTTGCAAATTTGAGGATTTTGAAGAAAAAACAAGAGAGAAATCTAGGT
>JAOXJP010257246.1:0-21380 GCA_025762735.1 Platanus orientalis | reverse complement strand
GATAAGGGGCTTATGATGTTTATGCAATATGAATGATGTGTCGTATCTTATGGACTCATTGTGATGATGATAACAAAATCAAAAACATTTAAGCAAACAATTTCATGTCTTAAAATGTAAATAAATCATTGCTTTACAACTTACATGTACACATATTTGATACAAAGAATACAAGTGAGAATACAAGAATACTTAATGAAAATAAAATAGAAATGGTATATTCAAAGATTAAACAGTGAAATCCCCAGCGGAGTCGCCATTCTGTGGACATCGGGGAAAGTGGTCCGCGACCCACTTTGAGGTTTGGTTCGGAGTCGCTACCAACTTGGGGTTTTTTACAGGCGGGGTTGGACACCTGCTTCCCTTCCAGGGAAAAAAGAGGATACGGGCTTTTTGGGGCCTAGGCTAGGCACTCAGGCCTAGGGGTTTAACTCTCTTTTGGTCTGGTTTTCATGAATTTGGGTAAGCTGTTTGGTTGCAATTGGGGAAGGTGTTAGGCACCCCAATTACCCACCATTTTAGGGTGGCTTCTCTGACCTAACGATTTCATTTCATTTTCATCAAGTAGTAAATAACAGTATGGGGATTTTGGAGGGGTTTCTATCAGTACGCCTGATCTCAGGGTAGTACGCTCTATCATCGGTACGCCTGATCTCTCACAGAGGTAGAGATCAAGCATACTGACCCAATTAGAACTTCTGGAGTCTGGTTGATGTGTCAGTAGGCTGAAGCTCTTCTTAGGGCATTTTGAAGGGGTTGTGGGATCATTCAAGGGTTAGGATAAGGTAAGGGCTGGTTTGGGGTCTTTATGTTTGAGTACGCCTGAAAGAAGTACCGCCTGATCTCATATACGCCTGATCTCACACAGAGGTGGAGATCAAGCATACTGGTCCAATTGAACCCTTTCTAGGTTTTGCTGACATGTCAGGGACTTGGGATCATTTCCAGGGTCTGTTTGAGGGTCCAGGGGCTGTCAAGGGCCATTGTGGGATGGGGGATAATTTAGGGATTTTCTGGTCTAGTACGCCTGAACAACAGGTTACGCCTAAAATATGTATGCCTAATCTCTCACAGAGTGAGAGTTTAGGCATACTGTGTTTTGCCTAGAAAAATAGTGGTTGTTTTCTGAGGTTTTGGGTCACATTCTGGGGTCCACTGACCTTGGGTCTTTTAGGAGAGGTGAATGACATTCCTAGGAGGGTTCACAAAAATCCCTTGCCCGTGGAGAAGGGGTAGGATCCACTTTTGGAATTTTCCAAAATGAAAAACACTGGGCACTGTGCATAAATTTCTCAGCAAAGTCTGACTTGTGGGACCCATATCTCGAAATCTAGAGATCAAGTGGGCCCTATATTTTACAAGGAAGCCAAGGGATGAGTTATGAGTTTTTATATAAAATTTTAGGCCAATATTTATTAAGCATAGGAAGTTATAGCCCAATCAAGATAAACTACTATCACAGTTCAAAATTTAGACAGCATACTGTACATCAAATAAAAAAATGCATTAAAAATAGATAAATTTAGAGAATGAACTTTAAACAAAATTCATTACATAGCCATGATGATCAACTTAATAGTGGAATGAAATGATCAATTGAAATCTTTTTTCTAATGGGGCAAACAAATCGTGCACACAGGTTGGCTCTACTAAATAGTGTTTCAGCACACTGTTTTAATGGAGGAAGTGGGGTCCATTCTTGGAACTTTTTCCCACTTTCTATGGCTCATTTTGGGCATGGAAGTAGAGACAAGGGTTAGTGACATCTAATGCAAGTCACTGACCCCACTAGCATATAGAAATAAAATGAAAAGAACTACTTTACATGTATCATATAAAAAAATAGTAAAAAGGGGGAGACAAGTTGTCTCCCCCATGTCTCACTCCATTGTTTGGAAGAGGTGGGCTCATTACAACATGGAAATAGGGTATTTAGAACTCTAACAAAGGGGGAGAGAGGGCCTACCTGATAGAGGGTTGATCCTTCTTCTTCTTTCTTTCTCTTTCTCTTTCTCTTTCTCTTTCTTCTTCTTTTTCTTTCTCTTTCTTTCCTTTCCTTTCTCTCTTCTATTTTTTTCTTTTTCTTTCTCTTTCTTGATCCCTCAAAAATATGGGAGGGGGTTTAATAGGAGAGGACATGAAAGAGGTGGAGAGGGTGAAAGAGTGTAGAAGGGATAAGGTGTTTAGTGGAGGAAAGGAGGTGGAATTGTGTGGAGGGGAAGGGGATTAAGTGGTGGGCTTCTAGAAGGGGGAGGAATGTGTGGCTAAAATGAGGAGGTGGGGATTGTGTGGAGGGGACGAGAGTTAGGTGGAGCTCATCTAGATGCTTCTAGAATGATTTAAGGAGGTGGAGAGGGTGTGTGGATGAGGGTGAAGGTGGTGGGCCCTCATGCCACATGTCGAGTGGTGATAGGTTAATGGGGGAGCAAGTGGGGGGGTGCACGGCTAAGAATGGTGGTCCTCAAGTGTCTACCCTTCATTTGAAATATTCTAAATGGGGGTATAGGGTTTAGAAAAAGATTTAAGGGTATTTTGGGAAATAGGATATTTTAGGATATTCTGGTTTTAGATTTTACCCCTTTACTGTCTAAATTCATTCTCTGGGTCCTAAGGCTCCTGTCTTTTCCAATTTTATGAGGTTTTTGCATCTGGTCACATTGCCACTGACGGAATCAAGATCGAGTTTCGGTAAGTGGGTCAAAATAAACTTGGAACATTGTCGTGTTTGTCTGGCTCATTGAAAGAAATATAAGAATGCAAAATTGATCTCTGAAGTCATCATATGAAAGATGGTCCTTAAGTTTAATGAGCCACAAGTTCTGATTACGTATGAATTCGATGCCTAAGCTAAAAGTTGCTCTCCGAGCCCTGAATTGTTTTGCGACGAATACTGCTTGGACCTGTGACTAGATTTTCTTGGGTTTTGATGGAGAGTATTTATGGTTATGGTTGCTTGGGCTCTGGACTTACAATGCCCTAGGACCTGACAGGCTGAGGATCTGGTCTTTGGTGGATTTTTGAGAGATTTTTAAACAGGGGTCATCTGATCGAGAAGCATGGCCTGGGTTGTCGAAGAACTGAGTTGATAAGTGGTGTGGGATTTGAGGAAGGATTCTTCTATTAGGGCATTTATCGAAGACCTCAAGAAATTGAAGAGAATGAGCCCAACCTTGATGGATTTGGCCCTCCAAAGAGTTTTCAGGAGCTCTTCGAGTGCCTATGGCTGATATAGGGGTGTTTGATGTATTTTGGAGACAGATTATGGAAATTGGGGGGCATTGCACCCTCTGAGATTTTCCTTGGAAAGATTTAGGGCTTCTGAGAGTATGGCCACTGACTGGGTGAGTTTTTGATTTGTATTAAGCCTCAGGGTTTTTCCAGAGGTTCGATTTTGGGGAGAAATAATCTGTTTTGAGGATATGGAGGTAAAATGGTAATTTTCTTACCCTTTTGTACCCTAATATGGGAATGTTGATAAGGGTCAGAGAATCCTAGAAAAAA
The DNA here is from genome assembly GCA_025762735.1 of Platanus orientalis. Taxonomy (NCBI): domain Eukaryota; kingdom Viridiplantae; phylum Streptophyta; class Magnoliopsida; order Proteales; family Platanaceae; genus Platanus; species Platanus orientalis. Next base: position 17,879 of record JAOXJP010257246.1, on the reverse strand, counting down.
ATGAGCTCTATAGCCAATTGTTTGAGTTTTTAAAGGTGCAGGGGGTAAAATGGTCATTTAATAGTTTTTTGGGGTTTTACACTGGAGGTTTTGTGAAAAGTGGTTGAGACCTAGGTGCCTTCTTTGTAGAAAACATTTGAGAAATTGTGGAGAGAATGGGTTCAAAATAAGGTTGATTCGACTTTAGAAGATACAGGGGTAGAAGGGTAATTTGCTAACCTTTCGATGCTTCAATGTGGGAAGGCTTATGAAGGTCGGCAAATTGAATTCAGAGTGTTCCTGTGGATGTAAAAAAGTTGAGGATTAGAGTTTGATTGGGTCTGATTTAAACTCCTGAGGATGTAGGGGTAGAATGGTAATTTGCTAGCTTTTCGATGCTTCAACGTGGAAAGACTTATGAAGGTTGGCAAATTAAAGTCAGGGTGTTCTTGTGGATGTAAAGAAGTTGAGAATTGGAGTTCGATTGGGTCTGATTCGAACTCCTGAGGATGTAGGGGTAGAATGGTAATTTTCTAGCCTTTTGATGCTTCAATGTGGGAAGGCTTAAGAAGGTTGGCAAATTCAATGTCTTTGTTGATGAGAAGAAGTTGGAAAGTGGGGTTTAACTGAGTCTGATTTGGGCTTCTGAGGGTGTAGGGGTAGAATGGTAATTTGTCAACCTTTCGATGCTTCAATGTGGGAAGGTTTATGAAGGTTGGCAAATTGAAGTCAAGGTGATCTTGTGGATGTAGAGAAGTTGAAAATTGGAATTTGATTGGGTCTGATTTGAACTCCTCAGGATGTAGGGGTAAAATGGTAATTTATCAGCCTTTCGATGCTTTGATGTGGGAAGGCTTGTGAAGTTGGCAAATTCAAGATGATGATGGTTTAAAGTACTTTCATTGTGTTTGCAACCATAATGTCCATTGAGAATGCCTGACTATTCAAAGTTCAGGGGTGTCTATACCTCAGTTCTATCCCATGTTGTAATGAAACCGTATGAGCCTTGAGTCAAAATTTGGGTGCTGACACTCCCGCTCTGCTATAGGTAACACTATAGTGCATGACGGAGCCCAGTGGTCTATGATAAATTTATAGAAAAGTAATTTTCTTAATTAAAAGAATTTTCATTACATATTAATTAAAAGAAAATTAAGTAAACTACATTGGGGTTGAATAAATTATTTTAAAAGAATAAGTTGTTTAAAAGAATTTTTAAATATTTTATAAAGATATTATTCACCCCCCCTCTAGGATAGAATTTCATAATGGTCTATCTTTAACCAGTATGTTAATCCTATCAACATCAATATATCCTATTCTTAAATGCCACAAAAATGTAGAATTAACTAATGGTCTCTTCCTCTTTTATGGTATAATACCAGAGGAAGTGGTGGCTTCTGTGCAGTTAACTGACATATCTAATGGAATAATAGAAACAAACCATTCACTAAATTTCTTGATGTAAGAAAATGATTTTTAAAATGAATAACACTTTTGAATTATAAACAACTTAATAACCATCATTAACTAATCTAGAAATTGAAATCAAGTTCCTCCTAACATTTAGAACATATAAATAGTCTTTAAAAACTAAAACAATTCCATTATTTAAATATAAACTATAATCTCCTATAGCCACTGTAACCTCCTTTGCAACTGTCCCAAAATACTAAGTCTCCCTTGATCAGTCTTTTGGTCTCCTAAAATCCCTACAACATATTGCAAACATGAGTTGTAGCACCAGAATCCACACACCATGAATCATGAGAACCAACCAACAAATTGGATTCAATTGTGATGAGAGATTTATTAATACCTTCCGTTTTCATTGCTTTCAAAGAAGCCAAGTAGGAGCGACAGTTTCTCTTCCAGTGTTTAGCCTTTCCACAGTGAAAACAATTTCCTTTTGTCTTATTCTATTTTCCATTACCATTAGTCTTACAACCATATTTGGGAACATTCATATGCCTTTTAAAAGCAAAATTTCTTTTCTTCTTCTGATTATTACCTTTTGGCTTTAACCAGAAGGTATTCTTTTTCTCAGCTATGAAGGCATTGGACTTTTTACTTTTGATGAGTTCCTCAGCTTCTTGCAAGCTTTTCATCAATTCCTTCAAGGAAAGATTCAAATTTTCATGTTATAATTTAATACATATTGATTAAATGACTCTGGCAATGAACTGAGAATCACATCAACTTGAGATTGGGCATACATTTCACCCCCAAGAATCTCCAATTCATTTATGAAACTGATCATCTTTATGACATGGTCTCCAACTAGAGTTCCTTCTAACATCTTAGTACTCAATAAACCCTTCATGGTCATTTGTCTTGTTGCTTTATTTTGTTAACCAAAATCGCAATTACATTAACTAAAATGTCTTTGGCAGTAGGAAATTTTTGGTGTTGATGTTGCAAGACATTAGACATAGATGCTAGCATGTAGCACTTAGTTATCTCATCAGCCCTACACCATTTTTCATATGCATCCCAATCCTCTTAAGTAGCAGTTGCACCAGGCAACTCAGGAGGATTGATGGTAAGAACTTTCCTATAATTCTTAACTATGAGTACTATGAGTAGATTTCTTTTACATTCTATGAAATTTGGTTCAATTAGTTTATTATCTTTTAGGATCTCTGTAGAAACCTGAAAGTGTGCACGAATGAACAAACACTACCTCATTCGCCACTTTAGTCTCGGCGAATGGAGAATCATAATATCATTTGCTTGAAAGCAAAGACTTTCAAATACTCGTCTTCGTCACTAAAATGTGCACGAATGCACTGTTCATGTTTGCGCATTACGGAACTAGAAACTGAAATTCGATGTTATCTTCTTTAAGGTTGGTTATTTTGAATAGCCATGACTCCCATGAGTTCCCTAATCACCCAAGAGACTCATGAAGGAAGATTATCGCATAGAAGATTCGCCTATATCTTTGGGATAAGGATTAAAGAATCCCACTCCAAGAAAGAAGCCATGAAAGAGATAAAGTTTTTCCTCAATAAGGATTCTTACCAAAATAGTTTTGCTACTATAAGTACCTCCAAAGCTGCACGAAAAGCAAGTTTTTGAACTAAAGCAAACCTCACTCTTAAAGTGCAGGCAAGCCCTACCCCATTCTCTTGAAAGTTTACAAGTTCATCCTTCTTCCAAAAGAGAAAAACAAGTCTATAATACCTCTATGATTCCTCCAAAGAAGATACTACAGGAAGCTTTACGACAATCTGGGCCATGGCTAGGTAAACTTCCCTGTGTTTGAGCAACAAAGTTTGTATCCCCATATTCATATCAATAAAAAATCAAAGAGTTCATCTTCCTCTCCCTTCTTCTTCTATGCAACTTCTTCTTTACAAAACAAGCCGAGAAACTTGAAGTTAATCAAATGTTGGTTGTATTGAACCACTGTAATTAACAAATCTTTTAGATTTGGAGTATTAGTCCCCACTCATGAAAATAATAAACTAGCATTTAAAATGGCTAGGTAATTTGTTCAATGAATTTCGCCTCATACATGGATTGAAATTTGGTGTTACAAATTTCTGGCACGCCCGGTGGGACAATACTTTCTTCTCATCTCTATTTATGTTTCGTTGTATTAATGGATGTTTCCCTCTTTCATAGGTACCTCAATGAAGTTGCAACCGTGAATCCTCTGTCGATTCAGCACAAGCCAAATCGAAAACATTGGTTGAGGCTTTGGTCTCCCCACCACCATCTATCTACATGGTTGAGGCTTTGGTATCCCAAAAGTTACCTACAGTTGAGGCTTTGGTCTCCTAAAAATTACTTGTGGTTGAGGGTTTAGTCTCCCTAACTTCACTAGGGGTTGAGTCTTTGGTCTCCCCCCGTGCAATGGCAATGTTACATGTCTCTGTTAAAGACAAACTTGATGTTAAACCAAGAAAATAAAGGGGTTATATTCCCCAAATTACTTTAAACAATTTAAGAAAACAATGGATACCTAAGTTTGAGCTGAACCTTCATACAAAAGTCATTAAAGCCTTGGGAAAAGAGTAGATTGTTGACTAGAGAAAAGGCCCAGAATTCCATTCGCCACAGTCAAATTGCACGAATAAGGATGATTATTTACATTCACTGGGATTTGAGCCCATGACTGAAATTAGAGAACTTAATTCGAGGAGAAATACTTGCCGTCGTAGATGACTCCACACACAGAGAAGGGAAAGATCTTGGATGTCTAAGTCTGAAACCGATCCTCAACTACTTGGCTTTACTCACCAAGAGAAAGCACAAGTCAGTGACCTCGATTGGCCCACAACCCTTTGTTGCAAACATGTCCTGCGAATGAGCATGTAGTTTCTCATTTGCACAAGAATGTGCAAAAACAATGGCATTCATGCGATGACACTATGGAGAATAAATAAAAGGTTTTCACATTCGCATACAATCAACACAACGAAGAGTCTCATTCGCACACATTTGCTGGCACAAATGAAAATCTCCATTCACCACTAAAGAACCAGAATTTAACTACAGTACACATTACTCTCACAGGACTTCCCATTATGCTTAGGGGCCAAATAGAAGACTAGGTCATCAACAAGAATGGGGCCTTCAGGTCACTAAAAGAAGCTCATGCAATAAGAAAAAGAAATCCAAAGCAAGGACCACTAGAGGCCATACTCTGCCAAAAGAGCTACAATTAGGCAATGTGGTCACCTAAATCCCACATATGCATCACAATTAGGCAAGGGTAGAGTTTAGGAACTCGATGCTGTTAACCCGATTCGAACCACTTAGGGGGCTTGAAGAAAGTAAAGTATCAAAAGAAGAAGGGTGTTATCCCCTGAGTAAAAGCGGAAAAGAAATATCACTCAAAGGCAAAGGGCCAGAGCGCGCAAGTTCTTCTACATGCAACCAAATGCAGGGGATATGCAAGTTAACACAATGCCACCATGGGCACATCTACAAAGGGCCCCTTCCCTGCCTTCCTATACCAGAGGTAACTTGGGTTATACACCTTACGTTAGTAAGGGTAAAATATTTAGGTTCACTCATAACTCTCAAGTAATGGTAATGTTCATAACGGCAAAGAAAGATGCCCCTGCCAACACCCTAAGTCCTTCTGGGTCGCGACCACGAGCTTTCAACTCCGCTCGCATGATGACCAGAAGTCAATTGGTGGCAAGTGCCAAGACACCTAGAATACCCTCAAGAGGGCTACCAACCACTGGAAGGGCTCTGGCAATCTCTCCTATTATGTTTTACCATGGAGATAGTTTTCACACTACATCTAGGGCTGCTGCAACAGTCCACGTTACCTCTACCTCACAAGGGCTAGAAGCGGCAATAGTAGGACCAAGAGGAGGATAAGATCTACCAATTGACCCCACAACAAACATTGAAAATGTAGACCTTAGGGAATACCATTTTGACTCTAAAGGGGAACACACTATAACTGCAGAATGGCGAGCCTAGGTAGAAAGTCGAGATCAACGCTTAGCTGCTCAAAACATCATAATAGCCGAGTGAAAAGCCATGATCGAGCAACTTATACTTGAAAGCCAGGACACAGCCCCACCAAATCATAATCTTATTACAACAAAATTAATAAGGCCAGTTGTTCCTTGCTAAACACAAGGGGGGTACCCCTATTACTCACCAGAGTATGCCTTTACCACTTTGCCTAAGGCTACCCCAGCTGCGAGTGTTGCACCTAATATACCTGTTCCACAAAGGCTATTTACACAAGGGTTCCCATAAGGCCCACACCCACAAGGACCTCACCAACCAACTTATCATTAATAGGAGACACCCTATATGGACCTACGCTCCCTTGGACATATGGTTACAATGCATATCCACATCCTCCCTTTATGCCATAGGGACCGTATGCACATCCAATTGCACCCATGATGGACCCTAATTATATGTAGGCAATGATGACTAAAATGCTCAATGAATACAGAGAGCAGGAAATTATAAGCACATACACAACTCAAAAGTCATACCCTCCACATGTGGACGCAGTACCCTTCCCACCGAAATTTGTCCAGCCTTATTTTAACACATTTAATGGTACGACATGTCCCAAGCAACATATCGCTCACTTTGAATCCCGATGTGGTGCCATCACCCAACATGGTGACCTGTTGTTAAAATTGTTCGTCTAATCTCTCAATGGGGCTACTTTTATGTGGTATTCAAATTTGAAAGCTTATTCCATACCAGATTGGGATTTGATGAAATGAGCATTCGTACAACAATTATATGGCACTTATAGGCCTATGAAACTATATGAATTGCTTAGTGAAAGACAGTGACACAGTGAATCATTGGTGGACTTTATTAATAGATAGAAGAATATGTCTTATGCTTGTGAAAATGTACCTCCTCTTAAAACACGCATTGAGATGTGTCTACAGATTATAGCCTTTGAGCTCTCTCTCCATCTTATGGTAAAAAGTACTCTGGGTTCGATGACCTAATATCCAAAGCATCTAGTCTAGAAAAAAGACTGCCAGATCACAAACATGAGAGAAAAGGAAAAACAATGGTTAATAAGATGGAATCTGCCATGGTAGGCACTAAAAAACCGCCCACTAAGTTAAAAGTCAAACATACTATAGAGACAACTAAGCCAACAGAACAGGAAGCTCTTCCTAAAAGGCCAAGCATGAAGGAGCGACAGGAAAAGGCTTAAACATTCCATCTTGATGATTTGGAGTCTTTTTTAGTAAACAATTGAATCTCAGGATATCATACTCCCTAAGTAAAAGAGAACTACAGAAGCTGATAAGGTCAATGACCCAAAACATTGCAAGTATCATCGTATTGTGGGTCATACCTTACAAGATTGTTTTGTGTTTAAAGACAAGCTTTAGGAATTAATCAATAAGAACACTATGGAGCTGGACGCAGACATGAGGACCGCAGCCATGAACATTGCTTTTGTTTATGAGGATATGGTCGACCTCATAAATCCTTGAGATAATGGATATGATAGCAATGATGGAGGTGATTAGGTCGTATTCGAGAGAAAGGTTACACGTAAGAGAAGACTCCAGGCCACTAAAATAGGAACACAACAAATGCATGGCCCTCCTAAACGCGCTAGGGAAAGGCCACTCTGCTTAAAAGAGGTAATTAAGAAGAAGGAGAAGGCCCCTAAAGTGGTGGCTTCTCCACCAGAACAACTTGTTAGAATAACTTTCGTGAATGTCGGTGACATTAGAAGAGTTTATGCCTAAAGATTTGCTTCAATCTCCAGTCATCACTTGTAATATGGCATCAATTGTACGTGATGGTAACCCTCACCTACACAGAGAATCACAGCCAACACCAACACCACATGGGTCAACAATAGTGATCGATTGGCTGCGCAATAACTTGACATACTAAGACTACTCTAAAGGGGTAACTATCACAATGACATTGTATAGATATAACATCAGCGGTATCTCCATCACATTAATAGATTTTATACAAGACCCACCATTGTGTCCTATAAGAATTACTCGTTTGCCTATGACTCCATGGAAATGCACATACTTCCAGAATGTGTTAACCAAGTTCATGCGACGAGCCTTTCCTTGTCATCAAGCTATCTATTTAGGCATTTTCCCTTGGCTTTGAGGTTATTTTCCACATTCTCGAATGAAGACTACCAATGCCCGCATTGTCACTTATTTAAATTCATGATATCATGTAGAGAGGTAATGCACAATGATAACTTGTTATTGCGATTATTTCCACTCTCCCTGGACGATTCATCATTAGATTAGTATATGAACTTAGCGTTGCAAAGCATACATTCTTGGGGCCACCTGATGGAAATGTTTATCCATGAATTTATGAGGCCAGACATGGAGCCCTATGATCCTTAGACCCCCTGAGAAAACCTCCTCAACAACATACATATGAAGAATTTAAGGGCATCCCTAACCAAATCATCGCTCAACTATTAGATTCCCAATGGTTTGGCAAAATAAGGCAACCTATCAGAGATGAGGTATATCTTACCCAATTTCCAAAAGAGTACCAACTTCCTCAGCTCACACTATATACAAGGGACAAGGATCCCTATTTTTATACCAGTCATTTCTTGATAGAAACCGGTTTACCAGCCACCACACACGATTTATTGGTACAACTTTTCCTGATCTCCTAGGACTCACATATGTTTGAATGGTGCTTGACTCTACCATCCTACCATGTTTCTTCATGGCCAATGCTCATTGATCGCTTTTATCGCCAGTAGGGGACATATCAACATGATCTCCAATACATACAAAGTGTGGTACAGTTTTTACTTCAAGATCAATGGGACATCAACATGGATGTCAATGACTCATCGACTTTGGCTGATGAAGATGACAATGCCCCAAATCTACAAAAACCTTTACGTCATGACTTATCTTTAGAAGACATGCCACCCTTAGTCATTGACTGAGAGGGCTCTAGTGATGACGATGATTCTAGCTTCGCCACTGCATCTCAGGATTTCTCTGAGGACGAAATGCCCACTCATTTGCCAATAGAGGCTTGCAATGTTACCAAACTTAAAATCACTATCCCGATGGAAGGATGTTAGCCACACTCTCAGTACATCAACCAAGTCAAGCTGCGATCTGGGAAATAGATTCTGTTATAGGGTCCCATAGTCGATCAACAAGCTAATGTAATGAAAAAGACAGCTATGGAAACCAAACACAGCAAGGCTATCAAGAGATGGATAATTTCATTACATATGATGTGATGGCATATCATAAGAAGATCACGTCATTGTTATTTGTCTATGATGTTCTCCGTATGTCACCAAAACTCAAGGCCTTTATGATCTATGCGTTGACTCACCCAGACGAGTTTGCTATAAATGATGAGGTTGCTAGGGCTTCTTGGCAGACTGCTACACGAGAAGGATTGTGTATGCCCACAATCACTTTTGAAGAAACCAATCGGTATTTTAATGATCCTCGCCATAATAGACCATTATTCATTATGGGTATCATCAATAATCAGCCTGTGTCTAGGGTGATGATCGATGGTGGTTCAATAGTTAACATACTTCCAGTCAAAACCCTAGACTACCTAGGAATGGATTTATCTCAGTTCAAGCCCAGTACACTTGTCATTCAAGGCTTCAATCAAAGTGAGCAATGCTCTCTTGGCTCTCTCAGGCTAAGGACAAAGTTCGGCTATATAGAAGATTAGACATCTTTTTACATAATTGATGCGGACACTGCTTACAATGCTCTCATTGGTCGACCATGGATGCATAAATTTTAGGTGGTCCCCTCCACCTACTACCAGTGTATCAAGTACCCTTGGCAAGATACTCAGGGCACCATCATAGCTGACAATAACCCATTCCAAACAGCAGATGTTTATTTTTCTAATGCCACATACTATCAAAAGAAGGATACCCAAGAAGTGGTACGTTATACTCTAGGGAAGGGCAATGACAGTAATGTCAAGCCCTAAAAGATTAAAGTACGACATGGCATTAAAGTAACTAAGGACAAACCCAAATTATTACCAGACTCAATAACACAGAATTTTGTCCTCCCACTAGCATGCCTGTTAGCAACACGGGCCGATCCTGAGAGAAAGAACTCAAAGATCCGAACAGCTTGTTGCCACACATGAAGTTAGCTCCCCAATTACTTTAGAGTTCTTACTTCGACCAATAAGGGAAGTGGAAGAATTCTTATTAGGGCAAGGAAATTCTAACTCAACAATTTGAACGCTTAGACCTTCATTCTAAGAACAAAGATGATACAAGGGGGTTGGGTAGGAAGAGGAAGCCCACCAAATTAAAAGTTTCCTCCCATGCAATAATAACATACGGGATTGACCTATTAGAAGATGCTCCCTTTGAATGCTTATTTGCGAAGGCACAATCACCATCCTCTAAAGATTTTGTTAGGGGGCCAGTGATACCCGCTCCTCCGAAACTTAAAGATAGAGGCCAAGCAACGGTCAACAACCTAATCAAAGTGAACCTAGGAATGGAAGAAGACTGTCGTTCCACTTTCATTAGTGCATGCCTTTCCTTAGAAGAACAAACACAATATCTCAGTTTTCTTAGAAAGAACTGAGACGTGTTCGCCTAGAATTACTCTAAAATGCTAGGACTAGACCCCAACATGGTTGTCCATCGCCTCACCATCGATCCATCTCAACGGCCCATTAAGAAGCATCCTCGTAAGGCTAGACATGATATTGCCAACAAAATCGAGGGAGAAGTAGGAAAACTGCTTAAAGCCAGATTCATTCGCAAGGTCCGATATTCGAAATGGTTTACCAATATTGTGCCTATACAGAAAAAGAATGGTTAGATTAGGGTGTGTATTGACTATAGGGACCATAATAGTGCATGCCTGAAAGACGACTTACTGCTAGCACTCACAAAATTGTTGGTAGATGCTACCACAGGTATGAAGCTCTCTCTTTCATGGATGGTTATTTGGGATATAATTAGATCCAAATGGCTCTAGTTGGATGAAGAGGCTACCGCATTTTATACACCAATTAGAATATTCTGCTACAGGATCATGCCTTTTGGTCTAAAGAATACCAGTGCCACTTACCAGAGGAAAATGACCTATATATTCGAGGACCTACTACATGATGCGGTTGAATGCTATGTCGATGACAACACCACATCGTCGATCTGGATCGGGTTTTCCAATGGCTTCGTCACTACAATTTGAAAATGAATCCTCTCAAATGTGCCTTTAGTGTATCTTCAGGGCGGTTTCTTAGATTTGTTGTTTGACATAAGGGTATTGAAATAGATCCCAAGAAAATTACCGCCATAGTAGAAATGCCAATACCACGAAGCATCTCTAAACTCAAAAGGTTATAAGGTGGACTTGTATATATTTCTCGATTCATTTCAAAACTTTCGAGACGTTGCCAGCCCTTTTCAAGATTAATGAAGAAGGGAGTTCCTTTTGTGTGAGACCAAGCTTGTCAGAATGCTTTTGACAATATAAAATAATATCTACTGAATCCGCTAGTATTCATGAGCCCGGCTCTGGGTAAACCATTACTACTATATATAGCAGCTATGGAATCATCTCTTGGGGCATTGCTAGCCCAACACAATGAAGAAGGCAATGAGCATATTTTGTATTACCTTAGCAGGACGATGGTTTGTGGTAAACTAAATTACTCTCCCATTGAGAAGATCTATTTAGCTCTAATTTTTACCCTATAAAAGCTTAGATATTATCTGCTTACCATGACGATAAATCTCATGTCAAAGGTCCAACCCATTGAAATACCTCATGAGTCATCCCTTAGTGCAAGGGTGCATCGCTAAGTGAACTATTATTCTCTCTAAAGTTGACATTCAATATGTTTCACAGTGCACAATTAAAGATCAAGCTCTAGCAGATTTCTTGGTCACTCACCCAGTACCCGATGGTTTCCCTCTTCAAATGAAGTTACCCAATGAGAACATCATGCAAGTCTAAATAAAGAAAGATTGGGAAATGTTCTTTGATGGAGCATCTCGGGGTCCTTCTGCTACTCCAAGAGATTACATAGATAAGTCTTCAGGGATTGACATCAATTTTGTCACCCCAGATAATGGCATTATTATGCACTCCCTCACACAAATAGAGGGGCGCTCAAATAATGAAACTAAGTACGAAGTTTTGATCGTAGGACTTAAAATGGCCTTGGAAATCCTTGTAGATGACCTTAGGGTTTATGGAGATTCAGAGCTTGTTGTCCGTTAGATGAACGGTCTTTACCACATCAAAAAGCCAAGCTTAACACCTTATTTTCAAAGGGCTAAAGACTTGGCCAAGTTGTTTTAGCGCTTACAGATACAACATGTTAAAAGGGACCATAACAGGCAAGCTGATACATTGGCCATCCTGGCCACATCTCTTATACACCCAAGGGACGACTATCTCGTCATCCATATTGAAGAAAGAAGGGTTGTCTCCCCATTGTTTGCAACCATTGAGGAAGATGTCCTCGTTGGCAACACCAACTTGTAGGAGTGTGACACACAAAGCATGGATGACAAATCAAACTCGGGAGAGGAAGATTGGCATGAGCCCCTAATTCAACATCTCATGGATAGAAGGGAGCCAACTAACCCTACTAAGCATGTTGTAATGAGACGATGCGCTCCCCGATTTACCCTACAGAGCAATCAACGTAATGAATGAAGTGCATGCTGGTGTATGTGGGGGACACCAAAGTGGCCTTAATCTACAGTACCAATTGAAAATACTCAGCTATTATTGGCCAACAATGGTAGTGGATTGCATTGAATATATCAAGCAATGTCGCATCTGTCAACTATATAACGATTATGGCCATGTGCCTACTGAACCCCTGCACACTACCTCTTGTTCTTGATTAGTTTTTAAGTGGGGGATGGATATAGTGAGACCCATTACTCCAACCTCTGTCAAAGGGCACAGCTACATTCTTGCTGCAACAGATTACTTCTTCAAATGGGCAAAGGTTGTCAGCTTACAAGAAATCAAAGCTTCTGATATAGTTTGGTTTGTCAAAGTCCACCTCATATAAAGGTTTGGTGTCCCCAATCATGTAGTTACAGACAGTGGGCAGCCGTTTGTCAGTTCACCCCTATATCGACTCATGGCAAAATACAATATTGATATGGAGCATTCCTCACACTATTATCCTCTAGCTAGCAGTTTGGTAGAAGCCTTCAATAAGATTCTCTATAAAATCATCAAGAAAATGGTTTCTAGACATAAAAAGGACTGGCATGAGCACTTACTAGAAGGATTCTAGGCATATCATACTACCTTTCGTACACCAACACAGGCAACCTCCTACTCCCTCGTGTTCGGAGTAGAGGTCATTCTACCAGTTAAATCCAAGTCCCGTTGCTAAGGGTTGCAATACAAGATGGTTTGATGAACACAGAGGTCACCACGATTCACCTTTGTAGGCCTCGATTTTTGCACAATGAGTAAATCCTTTTGAAAGAGACTTAACTATCATAGAAAAATCGCACAATAATTTAGAGTCATCACCAGTCTTTTTAATGATGTGACTGGACATCAATTTTGAAAATAAAACAAGTTTAAGTTTTAAAAATGGTTTGAAATGTCTGACTCCACACTTAAACTAGTTAACTCCCAAAGATTCCAAGGTAAGTTGTTCATTTATGAGTTAGGGATGGTGTTAGGCACCCCACCTCATCCGCTTTTGCGGTTACCTACTTTAAACTTGTTGCAGTCTAAGGGTCAATCTTGATTAATTAACTATTCATCTCATCCATTACTTTTTATCTTATTTTATTGAGATTATGCAGGGAATCCACATGCCATTTCTGACAAAATTTTGGCAGCATAACGGCTGTAATATGGACCCCCTGGGGATGAATAGTGATCCCCATGTCACTTTCTTCAACAACCTGATAATCCATAGATCAACAAAACACTCCAAATATATCAAACATCCACCACATCATCACTGTCCATCCGATAACTCTGTATCCATCACCACTACTCACTTCATCACATTTACATAATTTAAGTAAACTACCAAATTATCCCGTATTCCATAAGCTAACGAATTCCAAAGATAAATATATATATATATACAAACTTCTATTCAAATGAACTAAATTACTCAAAACAAGTTGAAGATGCAAAATACACAATTTACCTACTCACATCGTAGTTGCATGGTCACTCTGTAGCCAAGCCTTTCAGATATCTCCTGCATATAACATGGTTTACAATTAATTGAATCTTTTGTATATATGTCATTCAAAGAATTGAAATTAATGTGAAAAGGGGGAGGTTAGATAGGTACCTTGAGCTACAATTCCATACGATCAAGAGACTATGAAGGTTAGCAATAAATATGAGCATTTATGTATATAAGAGTGAGGACAATAAAATAGAAATATTTTGTAAACAATGACGGAAAACACATGTTTGTCAAAGTAACACTAGATTAAACTTCAATATACATTAAAAGAAGAATGTAGGTCTCTATGATGTTAGTATATTGGAAAAATGAGTGCCTATTATTCATAAATGAGCATAGATACATATGTCAAGAAGATCTCCTAGATTTTATCCTTGAAACACAATTTTTGGCTCAATAGTGTGCATCTCATTTGAAAGGAATAAGTAAAAACTAGAATATAAAATATGCATTAAAAAAATGTATATATGTGAAATCAACTACATTATTGCCCTAAACATGTGCAACCAAATGATAATGGCATTGAAATTCTAAACTGCATTTGGATAACAAACTTCATAGGTAAAAGAAAATTTAGTAAAGATAAACAATGACTACAAAAATAGGATCACAAGTTCACAGAGAAGTTATAAAAGTAGAAAAAAGACAACTTAAAAGTGTATTTGTGTGTATCTAATCTATGTCTCCTAGAATTGATGGATCACATTGTAGTTGAGGCAAAGGCTAAGTAAAATAGGTGAGTGCATACCGCTACACTTAAAATTTTACACCTCCAACTCAATAACAAACCCACTACAAATGAAAAGAATATCTAGAAGGGTCATAATGTAATGCCGTCTTAAAGATAGACTTGGAACAAAAACAAAGGATCTAAGCAATGTCGACAAGCCTTACAATGTAGTTATATAGAAACTAAATAAAAAATCTGAGAACTTTCACCAGCCTATGCCATGTCATTTCTAATGAGAACAATTTCCAAACACCAGTATGATTATGACAATTAATTTCATGCCTACTCATGAAGTCATAAATGAGGCCAGAACAAGTGGGGGAGCACTACCTCACAATTTGAAACAATTTCTAATGACATCATTTTTCAAAAATAACATGTTACTCAACACACTCCCCTACTTAGAGCATAAGCTCAAACGTACATCAGAGGAAGAATTGCTAGGCATCCTAACCTCACAAAGAATGGTGCACTAATCTAAAATTTTATAGATGACTGTCATGCAACACAAAACTTCAAACAAATGAAGAAGAAACTTGAAATCAAAACCTTCCTTTCAACATTAAACCCGGTTGTGAACAGCAAAGCAAAGATAAGAAGCAATTAATGGGTACATGACCGAGGCTTAACTTAAATAGCATTTCAGGTATTGATTCTAAATCCCTAATATCACAAATATGTGGCAATGAACTCCCTTTCTAGAAAATGCCTCAACAAGCCATTGGTAGATGGAGATCATTTATCATACAAGAACAACCTTTACACCAGAAAAATCAAATCAAATAACAAATGAATAAATAAAATCACAGAGGAAGGTTAAGCTGACTAACAAATCTCATAATTCTGGGCAACGAACAACTAAACTTCAAATAAGAAGAATAAGACAAAATATAAAATATATTTATCTCACAAATTCAACAAACATGTAGTAAAACTTAAATTTTACTAATCAAATGAATGAAGTAGTAAATAACAGAACCTGAAGACTTGAGAGACAAATTTGTCTCCATTTTTGTGGCACATGTTGAAAGGCTCCTTCTTGATGTTCTTGGGCAATCAACAGGCAGAGACAAGAGAGGACCAAGATGAGGAACTTGGGCTTGGTTGTCTAAAGGAGCAGAAAGGGGGTTCTTATAGAGGTTTTCTTCTTAAAAAATGTAGGGGGTGGTAGACGTGAGAGGTGAAGGTTACCCCTAATTTAGGGTTTCAAAGAGCAGAAAAAAAGATCTCCTTTAGGTGGTTGAGCAATTTACAGTGCCAAAAATCAGAACTCTTCTCCATGGGGTTGAGAAGAAGAGGACATGACCTCGCTCATTGATCCCAAAAAGAAAAGATGTTCCCCCGACATAGTGCTCTCGACTAAGGTGAAGAAGCCTGTCCCCTTTTGCTTTTGCCTCGTTGGATTTTATAGAGAGGGAGACGAAGGGCGAGGGTGGTCTCCAAGATCGCCCCGTGTGGTCACCATCGACCTGTGGAACCAGGGGTAGGTGGAAGCGAGGGGAGAAATCAATGCTGCGGTGGGAAAATGGGTTTTTTGGGTTAGGGTGCAATTCACCTGTGAGGAGAGAGAAAGGGAATAGAGAGAGATGTGAGCAGCTAGGAGAGAGAAAGTAGGAGGACGACAGAGAGGGGAAGAGAACTAAGGATGGGAGGGCACCGACGACCAGAGAGGGGGCGAGAGAGTTTGAGAGGAGAGAGAGAGAATTGGGGAGAGAACCGAGAGAGGGGGAGTGTAGAGAGAGAAATAGAGGGAAAGGAGAGAGAAGAGGTAGTGAGAGAGAGGGTGTCGTGAGAGAGTGGAGAAAGGGAGGGGGAGAGAAAGAGAGAGGAAGGAGATAGGGGAGCTGCACAAAAGAGAGAGAGAGGGGGCGAGGGCTTCAAGGAAAGGAGAGATGGGGGTAGGAGAACCGGTCATCGGAGAGGGGGGCTGGCGAGAGAGAGAGCGTAGAGAAGAGGGGAAGGGTTTCTTCCTCTGCTTTGCCGGGTCAGGCCGCCAGGAAGAAAGGAAAAAAAAGAAAAAGAGGAAAACAAAAAGAGAAGGAAAGAAATAGAAAAAAGAAGAAAAAGGAAGAGAAACGAAGAAAAAGAAAAAGAGAAGGAAAGAAAAGAAAAAGAAAAAAGAAAAGAAAATTAAATAAATAATAATAATAATAAATTAATTAATTAAATTAAGTTAAATTAAATTAATAATAATAATAATAATAATACTATACCCTTAAAATGGGGTTTATAAGATTAAAAAATAAAAATAAACATAAAAATAAAAGTATTCTGAATGAATATTTAAACCCCGTTTAAAAATGACACTAAATTTCAAAAAATAAACAATAACATCACGTGTCAGCTTATGGTGTGGGGACGCAAGGGAATACGCTATTTAGGGTGTAGTAGGTCCATAAAATAAAATATAAAAGAGTAAAATAAATACATGAGTAAATAATACTACTATAAATAATACTAATACATAACTAATTAAAAATATATGAAGGTAGAAGATTGGGTAAAATAATATCTTGAAAAATAATATACCACTTTTTATAAAAATGATAATAATAGATAAAGAAGTGAACAGATTAAAAGGACGAGGGAACATGGGTTAGATTTGATCAGTTGGAATTGGCTCGATCATGAAGAGAAGTTGGGAGTTGCTCTGCCCGTCTGCTGACCCGAAGAGAAGCACCAAAACTGGGAGTTGCGCCAAAATTAGGTGCTTACAATAACATACACACATTTGTGACATTTGTTAATTCTAAACCCATTTAACATCATTACATTGTCAAAATTTTCATGTCATTGCTTTGGAGCTTTCTTTAATCTATAAAGTGATTTAATAAGCCTACACACTTTCTTTTCTTGTCCAGGAACAATGAACCATTCTGGTTGTTCCATATAAATTTATTCATTCAATTCACCATTTAAGAACGCCGTTTTAACATCTATTGAATGTCTCTCTAGATATGCAATGTTGTAATAGCTATTAATTAACATGTGAGTGGATGTTATTCTTGTAACTAGTGAATATGTATCAAAATAGTTCATACCTTCCTTTTGCCTGTAGCCATTGACAATAAGTCTGATCTTGTATTTTTCAATTGATCCATCAGCTTTCAATTTCCTCTTAAATATCTATTTATATCCGAGAGGTTTACTACCTAGTAGAAAATTCACTAGTTCCCATGTGTAGTTTTGTAAAATGTAATCAATTTCACTATTGATAGCCTTTTTTCATAAAGGTGCCTTAAGAGTGGACATTGCTTCCTTAAAACTTTGTGGTTTATTTTCTAACAACTAAGTTAAAAAATCTAAACCAAATAATTTTGACGTTTTTACCCTTTTATTGTGTTTAGGTTCAACTCCATCTCTTTCTTGGTCTTGAGAGTTGTTAGTCGCATTTTCATAAGATCTTTTAAGATATCTTAACTCTTGTGCAGAATTACAATAAAATATATGTTCAAAGAATGATACATTCCTAGATTCAATA
>JAOXJP010257226.1:0-21382 GCA_025762735.1 Platanus orientalis | reverse complement strand
GATTTCTGTAGAAAGGCTCCAACTCTTCATTCATAGCAACTAGCCAATGCGTAACTTTACTGTTTGTAACAGCTTCATGGTATGTAGAAGACTTCCTGCATTCAACATCATCTTTTGCAATATTCAATGCAAAAGCAACCAACTCTACATAGCTGTTATACTTTTTTGGCGGTCTAATATCTTTCCTTTGTCTCCTAGTAACAACATTGTACTGTGGTTGCTCTTGTGCAACCTCTTCACTAGAATGTTGCTTCTCATCCTCCACGGGCTGAATGAAAGTGTTTTTTTGCACCTTCCTAGAAACATCAAACTCAAGCTCCACCTGCTTCTTGATACCCTGCTCTATCCCTGCATTAACAATCTTTTTTTTTGGTTTAGCATAAAATATTCGTAAAAAATAACATTCCTGCTAACAATAAACTTAGGTAACTTGGGATCAGTGCACCATAACCTATATCCCTTCATACTAGATGCATAACTAAGGAAAATACACTTTTTAGCTCTAGGTTTCAGCTTACCTTCATTAACATGGGTATAAGCTGGACAACCAAAAATACGTAAACCAAAATAATCAGCAGGAGCGTCAGACCATACCTCATGAGGCATCTTACACTTAATAGTCATTGATGAAAATAGGTTCACCAAGTGAAAAGCTGTGGTAACTACTTCTGTCTAAAACTCTCTTCCTAACCCAACATTAGAGAGCATGCAGCGAGCTCTCTCAAGTAATGTTTAGTTCATGCATTATGTCACCCCATTATGTTGAGTATGCCTAACCATGCGGTGCCTCACAATCCCCTCATTCCTACAAAACTCGTCGAACTCTCCTAAATAAAACTCTAATCCATTATTTACTCTCAGCATATTGATCTTCTTGCCTGTTTGTTTCTCAATCATAGTATTATATTGCTTGAAATTGAGAAACACCTCATCTTTTTGTTTCAAAATAAACACCCAAACCTTCTTAGAGAAATCATCTATGAAGGTCAACATATAGCGAGAACCACCCTTTGAAACAACTAAAGATGGGCCCCAAAGATCCGAATGAACATAGTTTAATGTTCCTTTTATCCTGTGAACAATAGTACTGAACTTTACTCTGCATTGCTTTTCAAATACGTAGTCCTCACAAAAGTTCAACTTCATTGTCTTCCGACCACTAAGCAAGCATTGCTTACTCAACACAGTCATCCCCCTCTCATCCATATGCCCAAGCTGCATATGCCAAAGGTGGGTAATGTTTGAATTAGTGTCTGTAGATGATGAAACTGTTGTTTCTCCTGAAACTATACTGCCTTGCAACACATATAGATTTTCATTCTTTTTCCCTCTTATCACACCAGTGCACCCTTTGTCACTCTCATGACTCCACCTTCAATTACACTTACATCCAATCGAATCAAGAACGCCCAATAAGTTTAGGTTCCTCTTCAGGTCTGGTATATGCTGAATGTCTGTTAAGGTCCTAACAATGTCATCATGCATCCTAATCTGAATTGTCCTAACTCCTATAGTCTTATAGGACATGTTGTTTCCCATCAAGATTGTACCATCATTCACCTCCTTATACGTTGTAAACCAACTCCAGTTTGGGCACATGTGAAATGAACAACCTGAATCAAGGATCCACTCCTCATCAGTACACACACTGCAATGAGAAATAACAAGGACATTCTTTGAACCATCAGAACTGTCTTCTGCTACACCTGTAACTTCTTTCCCCTTCTTCTCTTTGATTTGAACAATCTCTGTGAAAGTGTCTAGACTTATGACAGTAATGACACTTGTAATTCTTTGATCTAGATTTGGATCTAGATTTTTCCTTTTCAAATGATCTTTCATTCGTCCTTCCTCTAGCCACCAACCTTTCTGCCTGGCTATTACCCTCTTCTGCAGATACTTTTTTTCTCAATTCTCTGGAATGTAAGGATGCTTTGACATCCTCCATAGAAATCGAATCTTTCTCATAAGTTAAGGTAGTGACGAAGTGCTCATAAGATGAGGGTACGGAACACAACAAAATTAAAGTCTGATATTCATCATCCACTTTTACATCTATATTTTTTAAATCCATAATAATTTTATTGAATTCATCCAAATGAGCCTTCAGTGACATACCTTCTCTCATCCTCAACGTATAGAGGCATTTTTTAAGATACAACCTATTCGTGAGAGATTTCATCATGTACAGACTCTCTAATTGAAGCCATAATCTAGCCGCCATCATCTCATTAGCAACCTCCCGTAAAACTTCCTCAGATAGGCACAATTGAATCACACTAAGTGCTTGATGTCAAGTTCTTCTCGTCCGTCTTCCTTCATCATTGTGGGTAATTTTTTCTTCCCTAATAGCATCTTGTATAGTCCATGTTGTGCCAACAACCTGGGCATCTTAATGCCCTAAAGATTGAAACTGTTCTGCCCATCGAACTTCTCAGCTTCGTACTTTACCGCCATTACAACAATCAACCGAGCTTTGATACCACTTTGTTATGCGTAAACCAAGATCTGTGATTGTATGCAACAAGCAAGAAGAGAGAAAATAAAGAAAAAATCAATCACACAACAAGAGCAAGATGATTTACGTGGTTTGGCTTGAAGCCTACATCCACAGGCGAAAACGGAGAAGAGCTTTCACTATGATCAAAGAATAGAGATTACAATGAATAGTGTGACAACACAAAAATTGATAAAACCCCAAATATAAACCCAAAAACCCTAATCTCAGCGGGTTAGATCCATACCCCAACTCGGATACAAAACGGGTCAAAAAAGGATTTGCTTTGCTCACCTTTGCCCGTTTTCGAGTCATATTCGGGTTTTTATGATTGTCATCCCAGGTTGAATACAAGACAAAAACCCAACAACTTTGAACAAAAGAAACAACAACTTCTTGTTTATGAGTACATGGTGAATGGCTCTCTTGACAAATAGATCCATAAGAAAGACAACAACAACAATTCATTAGAGAAGTTGAGTTGGAGTTAACTTCATGACATTGCAGTAGGCACAGCAAAGGGGATAGCCTATCTTCATGAGAAGTGTCAAATTAGAATACTACACTATGACATCAAGCCTCATAACATTCTATTAGATGATGAATTCCGGCCAAAGGTATCAGATATCGGATTGGCATTAGCCTTGAATAGAGAGAAGAGTCATGTCTCTCTCACACATGGGGCTAGGACTCCGGGATATACTCCACTGGAAATGTGGTGGTTGACCTACAGTCCAGTGACCGAGAAGTCCGATGTCTATGGCTTTGGGATGATGTTGTTGGAGATTGTAGGAAAGAAAAGGAATTTTGATGTTGCTGTTAGTAATTCGAGCAGGATGTACTTCCCCGAGTGGGTTTACTTGCACCATGTGGCAAATGTAAATGGTAGCAGTGATGGTGGTGGATCAAAATGGAACCCCTGTTATGGGAAAGAGGAAGAGGAAACGGAAATGAGGATGGAGTTAGTAGGCTTATGGTGCATTCACTTGGTGCCGTCACATAAACCATCCATGAGAAGAGTGATCGAAATGCTAGAGGGGGATGTGGTGATTGAGATTCCTCCGACACCAATGAATCCTGGAATATTGGGAAGTATGAGTATTAGCAAAATACCAGAAACTAATGAGAATTCTTTAACTTAAGTGTCTTCAGGACTGTGATCAGACTGGGGGCTATGTATACGTGTGATAATTTTTTTTGGTATATTTAATCATAATTATTTTCCAATAAATAAGATCTTCGAATTTTGGACACAGGCCCATCACTGGGAAATGACCTGTCTTAAGAGTTGGGAAAACCACTCGTTTTGTTATGGGACCCAAGGTCATAAGCCCACCCATTCCATTCAGATCGTTTTGACCTATTGTTTACTTGTTTTTGAAATAACCAAAAGAATGGTGACACGTGGATCCCACTAATTTACTTTGAGTGCAACCAATGACAAGGCGACACATGGAATAACAAAAGCAGAAAAAACAATGTAAACTATGCTAGTTTGTTGACTCGTGTTTCGACCATTATAATTGAAAGCCTGTGTTTTAAACGTGGGAAGACAGTTAATCAAGAAACAAGAAAAACGGAGCACGATGCACCTTGTCTCCACAACCAACAACTAAAACAAAGATGGAAAGGAAGTTTCCATGAACGTGAATGACGGTGATTAATAGAGCAACAACATGAAGGCGAAACTAAGTAGAGTGGTGATGTGGAGGATAAATATCGTAACTGATCGAGACAGTATAAATGAGACCTGAACAGATGAAAGAAAGATCTTCAACCATCCAACATATTTAGTTTATCTTAGGAGTAAGAGTAATTTAGTCAATAGCATAGTTTAGTATCTTTGTAGTCTTAATCACTAGTCAGTAACGGATTGAATTGTGCTTGAAGTGCTTATTGTTGAGGGGAGTGTTCTTGGAAAAGAGTAACCGCTCCGATCATACCAAGTAAGACATCTATCTTGTAATTTTTTATCGAATTACAAAATATTGGATCAATTTATTTATTATCTCTTCCCTTTCGAGGCCAGTGATTAAAAGTGTCGCACCCCGAAACCCATACCAGTAGGGCTATGAATTTCGGCACATGACATTAATATTTTTCATTTCACTTTGTATTCAGTCATTCTTAACATGTATAATTTTTTTCCCTTTACATTCATACGCAGCGGAATAATTCATCAATCACTTTCCAATGAACACATATTCATCACATTCCCATACAATTAAATAAATAGTCTAACACATTCAAATTTGTCAAGTGAACTCAAATAATGAACTCCCTAACTTATTACATCATTTGAAATTTAAATTGAAATAACTGAACTGAAATAAATAGTCTCTAATCTAGATAACTGAAAAATAAACAAATATCCAATCACAAACTCGCTCTATTTAGAACTGCTACTCTGCGATCTCTTCATCATCTATGGTGTCAGATTGGGGTAAGTTTGACAAACTTAACAAGAAAATAATAAACTATGAAAACAATGGATCAAGTCTTAGCACGATTTTAGAAACTAAACAAATACTTTTCTATTTACCATTCAATATGTAACAGTTCATAAATCAATCTCATACATTGTTAAACATTTAATAACATTATAGTTTCATGTACAGAACGAAAATCAGTGATAAACATATACTTTTACATTGACAAAATGGAACTGATTATATCATATTTCATTTCATAGCCGATACAATACAGAACAGAACATATATCTGCTATCAAGCCAGAACATATAACAGTTCACAGCATTTAAACCCAGCTGAGAAGGGTCTAGTTCGCAACATTTAAACTCAGCTGAGAATGGTCCAGTCCACAACATTTAAACCCAGCTGAGAATGATCCAGTTTGTAGCATTTATACCTAGCTGAGAAGGGTTATTACTACCTCCTATGTGGCAAGCAGTAAGGATCCATAACAGTTCGCACCGATTATACTCAGGTGAGAAGGGTTCCATCAATAATTCTCCTTAATGGACAAGGTGGCTTTCTAACAGTAAATATCATCCCCTTGCAGTTTCAATCAATTTATATAGTTCATAGAAACGTATAACAATTATTTTCATTGACTAATTCAAAATAACATATATAAGAACGTGTTTGATCCAACTAGGCACAATCTATAGAACATGTTTTCAAAGAGATCAAATCTATTCAGAAAAATACTTCTAAGAATCACTAATGGTTAGGTGTAAAAATCAACGTCTTTCTTTACAAAATAGGATTTATGGTAACTAAAAATAAATCATAGGTCTAACATATAGCTTCTTGTAAATCAGTAGATCATTACTTGTAGGAATTATTTAAAAGATCAACATTCTTATAATAGCTTTTACAATCTTTAAGAACAAACCATATTTTAAAACTCTTAATTTTTCATCTAAAAACATAGTTCTACATGTACTATCAATACAAAATGGATTCAAACGGATGATACAACTATTTAAAATTATATAAACTTGACCATTTACTTTTATATCATGTTCTTATAAAAGTATTTCATTTCTTTCGAAGCCTTGTAGCTTTATTTTAGAACCTTAGGCAAAACCAAAATCAATGAAAACGATTCAAATCCTATTCAAAAACTATGTTTAATATCTTCAAAACAGAATAGAGATCCAAGAACCTAGGAATTTAAAACAAAATAATAGTTTAATGCTATCTTACCTCTTGGTGTGCAAAAACGTTCCTAAGCTTCAAGTTCTTCAAAAATCTTTAATCCTTCAAAACCTAACTTTCTCTCTTGTTCTTCCTCCTTTCTTTATTCTTAAGGTTTTTAGGTCAAATTACGTCGATTTCTATCCATTATATAGATCTCTTAAGAGTCCTAGGTGAAATAAAACCCTAATTTGGGTCAAAATTGGAAGTTTCTAAACTCAAAAATTCAATTTTTGCAAAATCGAATTGATACAGGTCGAAATTGGATCGATCCAACATGTTTCGGACCACTTTTCTTGTAAACTCTAAGATGCTAGATCGATCCGCTAAGTTTGGATCAATCCAACTGATAGATCCGGATGACTTTTCTAGATTCGACCCCTTCTCACTAAAATGTTCATAACTCCCTCTAGAAAACTCAGAATCGATCGTCGTTTGTTGTGTAGGAAACTAGACATCAAGACCTTTCCAATAAGGTATATATCATCCTATATTTCACTTGGGATTCGTGTCAATAGATCCGGAAGTTACCATAAATCTGTAGGCCTATCAGCATTGACACATTTTGAAAAAATTATCATAACTTCTAGAAAAATCCTATTCACTTACTGTTTGTTGGATAAGACTCTAGACTTTCGTGTCTATCTAAAAGAATAAGTTTCACTCATAAATTTTTTATATATTTTTGTTGGTGCCTTTCTAAAGTTGTGTCGATGATCAGTTTAGCATATGTGCATTTAAATGGTCCTATGTATGTACAGAACTTATGTGACATGTGTTAGCATTCTAAGTGTGACATGTGTACAGTAATATGTGCGTCATTGGGTGGGGTGTTACAAGTATCTATATGTAAAATTGATTTACCAGTGTTAGCAATGTGTAGGGTATTGCCATCACCAACCAACACCTTATTATTTGAACTAGTGAAATTTTGTGACTGCTGAAGTAAAGATGGATCATGAGTCATATGATTGGTGGCACCAGAGTTGGCCAACCATTATGAATCAAATGGAGTTGGTGAGTGAGTATGAGATTGTGTTGGACCAAGTTGCATTCCTACAAATGCTTGCAAAAGATTGCTATTTTGATAAGCCCTATAATGGAAATAACATTTATCAACACTATGCCTTTTTTTTTTTTTTTTACAAATTTGGCACTTAGCCAAAGGACGCCCATGATTATTTGTAGTTGCAAAATTATATGAGTTTCCAAAACATTAACCTATCTAGTTAGGTTGACGATGTTAAACACCACCACTAATTGGTTGATAAAAATCAAGTCTTGTACGATTTCCACCATTAATTTGTGATATGCAATTATTAAAACGCTGACTACGACCTTGATTTTGATTAATGAACAAGGTTGATTGTGTACCAAGGCTATCAGGGACTATGGCTGTTGGATTTTGGCAAGAAAGTCTTTGTTCATGGCTTAGTAAGCGAGCATGAAGTTTAGTAAAAGTAGGAGGATCAACTCGGTTTTCCATGGTAATAACAAATTGATTGTAATCTACCCCTAAGCCATTTAGAGTATGGGTGACAAGATTAGAATCATAGACTTTGTGACTAATGGCAATAAGAGAATCAGCTACTGTTTTGATGGTTTAAAACTACTCAGTGACAATTTGAGTTCATTTTTGAATGTTATGAAGTTGGTTGACAAGATGTGATCAACGTGCTTGGGATTGTTGAATAAACAACTCATGTAACAGGTCCCAAATTTCTTTAGAAGTTGTCAGACCAAGTGTTTGAGCCACAAGTCCCTCAGTGAGGGTTGCAATAATACAAGAATTAACAAAATGGTCATATCGCCATTAGACATAATCTGGGTTAAGAGTCAATGATGTTGTTTAGCTAGAGTCTTTGGTTGTATCTTTAATTTTCAAATGTTGAATAACAAATCCATCAACATAACCAATTAAATCTATTCTGATAAGGATCGACTCAATCTATTCACACCACAACAGGTAGTTATTTTCATTGAGTCTGATCGACACAAACTTTGTGATATTTGTTATAGGAAGTGAAAGGTTGAACACAAGAGTGACAAAAGACGAAAATGTCATTAAAGAATGAATAAGGAGTAAATGAAAGGTTGAACACAAGAGTGACAAAAGACGAAAATGCCATTAAAGAGTAAATGATTTAAGAACAAAGATGACTTACCTCTAAGGTTTTTTAGGCATACTACAATCTTACATGATCAATGAAGGCTTGAATGGAAACTAGCTTTGATCAATGGAGGCTTGAAGAGAGTCTATCTCTGATACCATGAAATCTAGAATTCTAATGTAATTGGATGTAATTGGCATGCACTTGGTAAAGGTGCATGGCTCTATTTATTAACACGAGATGGTGCATTACATTTAATGGGGAGAATAAAAAAGTCAACAAATGTGATACGTTAACTATTATTACATAAAAGTAAAAAAATGATGGGAGTAGTAAGCCTATGGTAGGTTTTGTTGGATCATTTATTATGTCTATATGGTGGAGCATTTATTATACCTATTAAGTGCTTTCCGATGAAGACTCCGGCAAACCAATTGACTTATGATGATGGAACCAGGCTGCTAGAGCTTGATTTTGCAAGCATGTCTCCTATTGGTTGGAAAGAGTGGTGAGGAGGAAGACAACTCCACCACTGTACAATTGTTTAATAATGATATAAATAGTTATTTTTTGGCAGCGATGTCAAACCTAGGGTCTAACCGTCGTTGCATGCGACTAGTTTGGGAGTGGGGTGTGGGAGGTTGAAGACAACACGACACTCACGACCCATGCCACTCAAAACACGTTAAGAATAATTAAAGATGAGAATCTTGTATACTTGATAGGTTCTCATAATTTAAAGTAATAACCTTTATACAAAAATTAAAAAAATAAAAAAAATTAAAGTAATAATAAGGGAACTTATATTCGCACCTTAAGCTTTTTTGTAAGCACACCTCACTGTGAAGCACACCACCGTGATTTCCAATTATACCCTTATCTATTTTTAACCCCTCCTTGCTATGTTTTAATATGCACACCTCCATTTGAAATTCTCCAACCCACGTACCCATTAAAATTCTCCAACTGTTCCCTCCAACGTCCAATTGTTCCCTTGCTCCCTTTTTCCTTCGTTTCTTCGGTCACTCCAGCTATTCTCTCCCTCCCACTGGCAACTGAAGTATGCCTCCACAACAATAACGACACTTACCACCAACTTTTAGCACCGACGACGTGGCCATCCACCAGTCAGATAAGAGAATTTTTTTTTTAAATCTTCAAAAATACTATACAAACAAATTAATTGGAAAAAATTAAAAAATCAATTGTTTACTTTAAATTTCAGTAAATCAACATTTCATTTAAATTTTTGTGGTTTTTGTTTTTTTCTTCCTCACGGTAGGTTTAGCGTAACCAGGCCGAACATCCTTCGTCACGTTCGGTATTGGGATGCCGAACATACCTGAAGGTGTTTAGTATCAACATGCCGAACATAAACAAGGCATGTTTGGCATAATGATGCCGAACACCGTCAAGCCTGTTCAGCATACAGGGCTCAATAAGCCTAAAATTGTTATTTTATTTTATTTTTTATTTTTTATAATTCAAATATTTTAATAATTTTTTTATTTAATGCCTCTACACACTGTTCTGTCATTTAATTCTTGGCATATGATAGATATGGAGGTCAATCCTTCACGAGTGGCACCAATCGCATCTACGCGACGACGTAGGGTTGATGACATATCTCGAGTTAGGGGAGAGGCGTCTCACGTCAATACCAAGGATTCTGTGATAGACTCGGTAATAAGTGAGACTGTACCTACAGTGAAACCAATGACGGCTGCAGCAACCGCTGCCGCAGACCCCCGTTATTGCTGGAGCTCCAGAGGACTCCACCCTATTGGACAGCTATTCCACGTATGTCGCCTCATTAATATAGAAATAAAGGGTAATTATTTGTTTATTTTATGTATTTGGATATTTATTTATGTTATTTCATACTTGTGTATTGTGTTAACACTGTTTCTTTTTTTCTTTTACAAAGCGTGAGCTGCTAAAATGTATTAGCCACGCAAACAAGTTTGAAGAGTGGCAAGTAGAGGAACAAGATGTCCAGATAAGCTTATGGAGTTGGTGTGAAATTCGAGCCTATACCCCTTAGTTCATGCATCATACCGGTCCGTCAACCAGATAGTCATCTCTGCCTTTGTTGAGCATTGATACCCTGAGACCAACACATTCCACATGTCATTTAGGGAGTTGACGATCACGCTTGATGATGTCCACGCTCTGCCTGGGATTCCAGTGATAGTGATTCTCATTCAGGTTGAGCTAGCTCGATTATCTAGTGAACGGGCTGAGACACTACTAAAACACTAGGGGTTACGGTGGAGGAGGCACAGAAGGAATTGTATGAGGCACGGGGTCAACCAGTGAGGATGGAGTGGTTGAGGCTCAGATTTTCAGGGGTTACGATCGTTGGAGTGAGGATCATATTAGATATGCTATCAGGGGTTATTTGCTGTATATTTTTAGGTGTATGTTGTTTGCAGACAAGACGTATACATGGGTGCCCATTTGTTTTCTTGCGCTATTACGAGACCTAGATAAGGTTCATACATACGCATGGGGTGCTGGAGCATTAGCTTATCTTTATCGTCAGCTCGAGATTGCCAGTTGGATTGAGGTCAAGCAGCTGGCAGACTATGTTACGTTACTCGAGGGATGGATGTACAAAGACTTTCGTCCCTTAGAGCCACATCGATTCATGGAGTACCGTGATGAGCAACCATGCATGCAGCATTGGATGCCACGCAAGGAGAGGGGGGCCCTTAGGAACAATTTGAGGGTTGTACAAGAGACTATTGATGCATGAGTGATCCATGAGGTATAGTTACATATATTTTTTAACATTTTTAATGTTATTTATGTATATCTTTGTGCATGCTGGTAGTTTATAACAATCCTTACTATTTTAACGTAAATTTTATCTAGTTTGTGTAGGTGAGGTGGACACCATACACCGATTATAGGGAACACCATGTATTTTAGGACATTGCATACTTTCATAAATTATTGAGGTGCCTAGAGATTGTGGAGCCTTACCCTCCCATGCGTGTCCTACGGTAGTTTGGGCGGTGTCAGGTCATCCCCTCCGCTCCTATAGCCCCTACTTGAGGTACTCGGGGTGCGTCATTTGCCACGTATCGGCCAGTATATGCATATTTAGAGCAGTTCTAGGAGATGTGAGAGAGCCACATACTATCTGATGTGTATAAATCTGTCACCTGCATAGCCCTCCGAATGTGCCATTGATTATATAGAGTGGTATTAGCGTGTGTCCCATATACACATGTAAAATCCACTTTATCAATCTAGTAGTGCACCCCGACTACCGACATAGGGTACCATATCCGTCAATACTGTTATCCAGGTATATCGTTTAATGTTTGCATGTCTATGTTAATTACATTTTTAATCATTAAAAATGTATTCATCTTAAACTTTCTGGTATGTTTTATTTCAGCACAATGAGCGTTTACTGCAGATTATTCACACTTATGGATGGCGGTATCGAGGAGACGTTGAGAGATGGATTGATCAGTACGTTGCGTCGTGTACAAAAGGTCTTACAAGATGGCATCGACACCGCGTCCCCAGATCCCCATGTTCCATCTTCATCAGCTGCATAACGCCCAGATGTTTCTACACGTGCTCCACAAGCCCCAGTTCCTCCTCCCAGTGCTCCACAGGCCTTGAGATGAAAAACAAGAATATGAATGAATACAAGATAAAAAAAAACTTTCAATTTCATTAACATATCAAAAAATTACATGAGTCCAAAAAAAAGAAAATATATCAATCATCTCTCAAGTCTATAGCCACCTGTGTTGCAACACTCGAGCTGACCACTAGTTTAAACTCTTCTATCATTCCTTCATATGATGGAAGCACCTAACCCGACGAGTTGTTATATCTATATCTATACCAAAATATCGCTATGGGAGGATTGGATGGCTCGGCATCAAGATCACCTATACAAAGTGGTTTCCGTTGACGAAACCAATGGCAATTTCCCTTCAAGCAGCAGCAGGGATAGGATCTGATCTGAGTAGGAGGAAAGTGAGGCACTAATGCACACCCAAATAATATAGGACAATATCATAGTGCGATGCAATTAAATGTCAACACTCCGACATAGTCATCCAATGATCGTACAATGTCTTAGCACTGAAATAGGATAATAAATATCTAATCTCCCGTAATCTCTCGAATGACCCATATACTTGCTCGTACAAGGGGCCATGGCTGTCCAGCTCGTACACCAAATTTTCCCTAACCTGAGCCTAATGATCATCTCCAAATTTCATCAATCCAGCGATGGCCCTAAAGCCAGAATGCTCGTCTGCTACCACATCTATAACACTCCTGATATAAGGCCAAATGTCTTTTGGGAAATAACACATATAATACATTAAGGAAGCTTGTCCAGATGAACTCGAGCGAGTAACCTACAAGAAAAGAAGAAAACATGTTATGCCACACAACGATTGAATTACTTCGTCACTTACACGATAATGTGTATATTAGTTACATGTTCCTTCTATCTCCTCTGTTGTGGTTGTCTCACTGACTGTACTTGGGTGGTGTTGGTAGTGGTGGTTTCTACTGGAGAGTAGCTATCCTATAATGATGACACTCCATCAAATGCAAATGGATCATGCCGCATGGATGTGTCTATCTTGGTATGTGAGCGACATCGGGTATTTTTTTAACTTCAGGTTCTTTGATATGTGTGCTTTCCGGTGTTGCTAACTCTCGCAACTTCTAAAGCATTTACAATTTGGTGGTCTAATTGGATTGGTTGAACCGCTGTAAAAACAAATCTATATCTGTTGCAGCATCCAAATCATCCCTTGCTAGAAAAGTGGGAGGATGCATATCAAGCTTGTAATAATGCGCATGTACTGACTCAAGTGGAATGGGACACCCCTGCCTATTATAGTCTGTTATCTCATTTGCGTAAGGTAACCCGTGTATACATCTAAGAACACATCCACATATAGTAGAATCAATCCCAACAACACCTATACATTTCGTCTCAGCCAAAATCCTCTCCATTGCAAAAATTGATACATTACCGTGAAGCTCTTTGAACTCAGTAGGTTTAAAGCTATGTTGTACAACCGTCTTGCATCTCTCAAGCGATGCCTTGATGGATATGTGTTGTAGCTTAAGCAAATTCTGGATGTTTGACCATGAGGATTCAAAGTTTCCTTGACTAGATTCAAACTGCCACTTCAACTTCACATGCGCACTCTCAACCCTAGTGACATGTACACAAATAGTTATGCATCAATTAATGAGTTTCAAACTTAAGTAAGATTATCAAATAAAAAGGTTACATGTTCATCGTAGTGGCCCCCAAATGCATGAACATGTCCGTCCAGGATATTACAAATCTATCCTTATATCCGTCCAACCAAGTACTCCTCACGTAATGGAGTGCATTTGGATATGTGATAAATTGCTTCTCCAACAATACCAAATGTTGAAGGCAATATTCTTCTGTGTGTGACACCACCAATAAGTTCCAGATCATCATGAACCTCTCCCACATATCCTTTGTCATAAATAACTTCTTATAGTTTGTAAGCACATTCTTATTAATGTGTCACATACACAACAAATGTATAGCATTGAGAAACACCCTTGATATGGCATTCATCAAAGCCAACTCCATGTCCGTTACAATGACATTAGAGAGCACTGCCATCTATGATACTACATAGAACACCTAGTGCCCATACAAAGTTATCTTCCCTCTCATGCTGAAGATACAAAAATGCCACAGAAAAATTCAGATCAGTATACGTCAAACCCACAATCTCCAGCAGCGGCATGTGATATATGTTTGTCTTGTAGGTGCAATTCATGATCAATACACTTGGGAATGCAAGCAACAGGTCTGTAGAAGTCGGGTGTGCCAAAAAAATATCAGTGACAGTCTCGTTGTTTTCGGCTACTCGATGCCACTCGATATAATTATATTTCGCCAACTATTCAAGCAAGTGTTGTATCTAAGATCTACCAGCCTTCTCTTCCCTCTTTTGTTTGGCTCGCGCATTATATATTGCGGTTATTGTAGTCGTATTGAGGGCACTTCTTTGCTTCATTGCACTTAATGTCTTTTGGTCGAACGTTACTCGTTGACATATCTTTCAAAAGTGATGACTCTCTGTCTGACAATCTACCCACATAAGAGTGACCTTCGAGATGATCCGCAGCAGAGTGATTATGCACCCCGCATACGACTAGCAATAACCAATCGTCATCAATGGATAACTTCTTTCCCTTCAGTTAGAATGAACATTCGCACTTCTTGGTGCCCTTTCCCTTGTTCCTTACAATCCTGCTGACATTTTTTGTCCTCTTATCTTCTCTATACAGCTTACTCTGCTCGCATGCAAGAGACATATGGTTTTCTTATACCAAAACCGGAATCTGACTTCTTAATAACTACAACAAACTCATTCCTCTTTTCAACATTCATTGTCCACTTAATCAATGCTACCCGAGTACTGAATATCTACACATAGGAGAACAATAATAACGTCAAGTTCATCCAAATTGTTAAATACACTAGTCACACTATTAGTTACATACACTTTTTTAACCTCATGCGTGGTGAATTCATTGTTGTAATCTATCACAATTTCATAACCAATCCGACTACAGTGTATCGAGGCATTGGGCTGCTAAAAAAAAAAATAAGCCTTCTGTTTTTGTTTGGCATCTCAGGGCTAAACAGGCTTAAGCCTATTTAGCACTCTGATACCGAATAGTACCAAGCATGTTCAATAGTACTCTACCGAACATGCTTGGTACTGTTCAGCATCATAGTAAGCATGTTCGTCCCTGTAATGCCGAAAACGACAGAGAAAAAAAAACAGTTGCGAACTTGAAATTTTTTTACCTCAAGGCTTCCATTTCGCTCCATTTCACTTCCTTCATGCTCCATTGGTTGAGTTCTTGTTGGAGAATCACATGTGGGTTTTTTTGGGTGTTAAAGAGCCTAGATGGAGAAGAATGGAGAGGGAGCAGAAGAAATAAAGAGGTGTAAAGTGAATAATGAATGAGAGTTTGAAGTTGACAGTGTCAGAGTAGTAGAGGAGGAGGTGTGGAGGTGTGCTTACAAATTTGTTTTTTTCATTAGGGTTATAATTGTCATTTTAAGTTAGGGTAGTTTTGGAATAGAGTTAAGTGAGGTGTTCTTACAAAAACTTGAGGTGCGAATATAAGCTCCCATAAATAAAAGGAAATAAAATATTAAACCTCCAATGCAGGTGTTGTTATGAAAGATAAATACTTACCTTATTTTGTCCTCTAATATAAATCGAAACATACTCAAATCCTTTAGGTTTTATCTCTTTTATAAAAGGATAAAGACAAAAGGATGGTGCTTATGGCTTGGAGCCAAGCCGACCTGATATGATTTGGCTTTGGTTGCTAATCTAAGTCAAGCCCACAAAGTAGGCATAGGCTCAACCCAATCATGCGAAACCTGATTCAAATTGGATCAGACCTAACTAGGCCCAAATACAAATAATTTGGCCCAACTAAGAAAGGTATAATAAAGCCCATGAAGTCCTATAGCCTACAGGCTAACTTGGACCATATGGAAATGGTCCAACCTGGTTCAAGAAAGAGTTAGAACTATTTTTAAAAGACAATTGTTTTTTAAGAGACTAATCACTTATTAAAGATGTATTTGAAACTGGTTTAAGAGCCAAGATGTTTAAACACACTTTCTTGTGAAAGGGGTGCACCTTCAAGATTGAAAAGGGACCCTAAGCCCCTTAAGGACTAGAAAATTAAGGTAGGCCCTAAGCTCAAATGGACTCGGAAGTATTTCTAAGATTGCATGATGGTCAATGAATAATTATCATGTGCATTTGCTATGTATTAATGCATATGCATACATTAAGATGTTAATTATGCAGACATTAAATGGATTGTGAATGCACATTTAATGGGTTAACAACATTCTATTAAAAGACTTAATTAATCATTGATTTTTGGTTAATTAAAGTGAGTTGAGATTAGTTCTCCTCAAGGTAAAATTATTCACTAGAGTTAAGATTAATGGTACAGTTTATATGTGTAAGAGATGATTGCTAGAATCACCTAGTATTTCAATTTGAGTACATAAACTCGTTATTCATAGGGTGAAATAATTTCATAATGTATATGTATAAATCCCTAATTAATTACGCAATGTCTAGACTTATAGGTTAAAGATGACCTATAAGAACACGATAGTTTACCTAACCAAATGGGAGAAACTTGATGGAAATAACTATGATATGTGACATAGAAAAATCCAGCATCTCCTAAAAGAGTAGGGTATGCTCAAAACATTGACAACCAACATGATGGTCCTTACGGAAGGGATCACAACGCAACATAGACGAGATATGGAGCAAAATATCAAAACTAACTCAACCGTTGTGCGGGTTTTACTATGCTTAGCGCAATGCACAATGATCTCATTAAGTAGTTTGAATAATGCAAAACTACCAAAGACATGTGGGAATACTTGAAAATGTCTTTCGCTAGTACCTTTGTTATAAGATTGAAGGCCATGACTTTTAGGTTTAAGACATACAAGATGGATCATAACTCAACAATGGTTGAGCATCTTAGAAAAATATCTCAAATGATTAGAGATCTAAAGAGTGCTGGTAACAACCTAGTAGACTAGAAAAAAATTCTTATTGTCTTTAGATCACTACCTAATCCATGGGAGCAAATGAAGCTCTTGTTGACACAAAACGAAAACATCATTATTTTTACTCAATTGATGCGTCATCTAGAGGTTAAGGTTGAGTGTTGATCCGTCAAGGGCGAAGATGAAGCTTTATTTGCCCAAGGAGGTAAGAAAAATTCTTTCAAGCGTAAACGTGAGACTTAAGGAAAAGATTTGAATAAGGTAGGACATGGATTGGGTCCCCACAAAAAAGACAAAGATGCGAAACGAAAGCACTGATATAAATAATTCTTCTATTGCTTCGTATACTTGATCTAATTCTACTTTAATGACTTCTTGTGATGATAATGTTACTATAATTCGGTTAAGTGGCATACTAGACTAAGACATATTGGATAGGATAGGATAAATAGATTAGCTAGAGAAAGCCTTCTAGGTCTACTCAATAAAGTAGATCTTATTTGTGAGCTTTGTCTACCTGGAAAATTAAGTAAAGAGCCTTTTGAAAAGACGTTGCGTACAATTGTTCCTTTAGAGTTAGTTCATTCTGACATCTGTAGACCTTTCAATGTGAGGGCACGAAATGGAGCCTATTATTTCATCACATTTATTAATGACTACACACGATACAGTTATGTCTATTTAATCTCCCATAAGTCTGAAGTATTGGATTGCTTTAGAAAGTATATGCTAGATGTTGAAAATTAGATAGATCAAAGGATTAAAACCCTGAGGATTGACCACGGATGCAATTTAAAGAGCTTTATGAAGAAAAAGGCATTCATAGACAATTAATGATTCTTTATACTCCGCAACAAAATGGCATAACGAAAGGAAGGCATTGTACACTCCTTGATATGGTGAGGTCTATGTTGGTGCATGATAACCTTCCAATCAGTTTTTTAGGGGATGTATTATTGACCGCAGCCTACACCCTTAATATAGTATGTTCCTACCACTCCTTATGAGTTATGGACTGGGAGAAAAATCCAATCTTAGTCACTTGCAACCCTGGGGATCGATGGATTTTATCCACATACACAGAAAACTGGTTAGCTAGACATGAGAGCACAAAATGGTACATTTATAAGATATTTTAAGCATTCTAAGGGCTCTGTCTTTATCCATGAACAAGAGAATGGTGGGTTCATAGAGATAGAATCACAAGATGTCAATTTCATCCAGGATGAATTTTCAAGCAGGAAAAGAGCTTAAATGACTTTAGACTTTTATGAGAGAATAGTCTAAAGGTGGTTCTCAAGAAGCAACTCCCACTACACTTAGCGAGGGTGGAAGAAGTCAAACATTTAATGAACCAATGATCGCTAAGGATAGTAGGAGTGCTCTATTTAGTGGGAGTATACCCAGTGGGAGTGCTTCAACTAGTGGGAGTACACTACCTAATGAAACAGCAAATCATAAGTTACATAGAAGCAAATGTGGGGTAGTACCTCATCATCGTTTTGAGATTGAGGAATCCTTCATGTGAACATCCATTTATGATGATGAGCCAAGTTTCTATAAGAATACACTCTCGTCACCTGCTTTGAAAGAATGGACAATTGTTATGTAGGATGAAATTAGTTCCATAGAGAAGAACCAAGTTTAAGAACTTATTGATCTTCTACCAAACCGCAAGACTATTTGGGAACAAGTGGATTCAAAAAGTCAAGCGTAAAGCAGATGGAACTACTGAGAAGTATAAGACCCAACTGGTGGTGAAGGGTTATACCTAAATGGAGGGTATAGACTATAAGGAGATATTCTCCCTAGTGGTAAGATTCACCTCAATTCACCTTATTCTAGCCATTGTCACACATCTAAAGTTGGAACTCTTAGATGGATGTGAAGTTTGCATTTTTCAATGGAGAACTAAATGAAGAAATCTAGCCATGATTATTACGTTTGAAGATACCAGCTTGCTAAATAGGTAAAGTCTATGGGTGTTGTATCACAGACTTGGGTTCAAAACCCGTCTTCATCTATAATTATTACCTATCAAAAAAAGAAATCTATATAGATCAAACTGAAGGCTTTGTTGTAGAAGGACAAAAGCGTAAAGTGTGCAAACTCAAGAAGTCCATTTATGAGTTGAAGCAATCATCTAGGTAATGGTACTTTCAGTTCAGTCGAGCCATTGTTGAGTATGATTTTATGATAATCAAGGAAGACCTTTGTGTGTATGTCAAACGATTTAATAAGAGTTTTCTAATTCTTTCATTGTATATTGACAACATTTTATTGGTTGGAAATGATATGAAAATGATTGACGTCACTCAGAAATGATTGTCCATCAACTTCAAGATGGACTTAGGCAAGGCAAACTTCGTGCTTGGTGTTAAGATAACCTGTGATGGCTCTAAGAGGCTCATTAGTTTGTCTCAAGAGATTTACATCAAGAGAACACTAGAGCGATTCCACATGCAAAAATCAAAATTGCGAATTCTTTGACACTCCCATCCAAAAGTGACATATTTTGAACCTAAACATGTGTCCTAGTACGGATGCAGAGTTGGAACATATGAAAAATATTCCTTATGCAAGTGTTTTTGGTAGTCTAATGTATACTTTGTTGTGTACTCAACTGGACATTAGATTTGCAGTAGGATTGGTCAATTGTTACCAAAGAAACCCTAGGTTAATGCATTGGTGGGTAATAAAGTAGATTTTTCGATACTTACGTGGGACTACAAACTATATGCTATGCTTCCAGGGAGCAAACTTAGTGTTACAAGGCTATAATGATGCAAATTAGGGTGGCGATTTGGAATAGCCATAGATCTGCATCTGACTACATTTTTCTCTTAGCAAAAGGAGCTATTTCTTGGAATAGTAAGAAACAGTCATGCGTCGCCTTATCCACAATGGAATCAAAATAAGTTGCATGTAGTGCTATTGTACATTAAGTTATTTGGCTCTGTAGGTTCCTTTGGTGACTTGGTATCGTAGAGTGTTGAGGATCTCATTACGATTCACAATGATAGTATGGCATCACTAGCATACATGAAGGATCCAAAGTATCATGGACAGACTAAACACATTGACATACATTATCACTTTGTACGAGACATTGTTGCGCGGAGGTGGTCCTTAGGTATATTTCTCCAAGTTAAATGGTTGCTGACCCACTCACTGAGCCTATTCCTAAAGATACGTTTAAGACTCATGTGAGAACTATGGGACAGCATAGAATTTAATGTTTTGGTTGTTAGCATAGGACTATTCATATTTAGTTTATGATTAAAAAAAAAACCTCTAGGATTTGTAAACATTTATATATTGAATAAAATGATCATGTTATTCCATGTGGCATGGATTATTATTAACATGGTCAGTTGCACACACTAGCACCATGTGATTGGACATATGGTGTGATTCGTCACCAAGCTTAGGTTGTGTACACCATGATTGCCTTAGCGCATGACCTGTGAATAGGATGAGACGTCGAGTGTATTATGAATGCTTACACTAGTTTTTGGCGCAATGGGATGCGAGCTAAGCATGCGTTTATGATGTCGCCTTGATTGGAGTTGGGAGCAGGTTCTATATATATGCATGTATACCTGAGAAAGCTAGGTGAGAGACTCTAATTAGGTGCAAGACAAAGCGACTTAAGTAAGACCCATATAGTGTTGAAAAGTTAATGAACTCTTAGTGAGCTCCACTGCAGCATGCATTTCATACTGCATGTGTTATTACGATTGTGGCCTACATGTAAATGAGTTAATTCTTTGTGATCCTTACAATGTGAGACTTTGGTCCTGTAGGCCTTTATGCCCTTAAAGACTCATGACTATGTTATGAGGTTGAGGCTTGATGATTGTTACTCTAGTATGTTTCGTATGATTATGAGAGATTCAGTCTAAAGGGACATGGCTGGGAAAGCGATCAGGCCAAGACTAAACAGCATGAGGGCTGAGGAAGACGATTTGATACATCCATTGACAATAATGTAAGCATAAGTCTGTGGCCACACTTAAGTGATTCATTGATTCAAACCAATTTTTCAAAAAGGTTAAAACTATTTTTTTTTAAATTGACTTATCCCTATAAAAGGTTTGTGGTGAATGCTAGAAGTTGACATTGTTCTGAGCATGGAATTCTGAGTATGAAACTCCAAAGGGAATAGAAAACATGCAACTTAATGTGACAAAATCAATCTAGGGCATGGTTGAGTTGTTGGAGATGAGATGTGTTTTTCTAGTTATAAACATATAACTTAGTAAAATGCTCTCTCCTAAACATCACAACTCTCGTTGATCGCACGACCTATTTTCCTATATGAAATACACAAAGGATTGAGAGTAAATGAGCAATGAGATTAATTAGTATGCACACTATAGATGAGTACGAGATGGAGTTTGAGTCAAAGTTGGTCATCCATGTGAGAATCTTATTGTACTAAGAACTCCTCCAAGACTTATCCAATGAATGTAGATGAGTCCCAGTAGATGTAGAT
>JAOXJP010257215.1:0-21384 GCA_025762735.1 Platanus orientalis | reverse complement strand
GTTGTCCTTATGCTATTACATGACCCAAGTCAAAATTTGGGTGCTGACACCCCCCTTGTTCGAAAAAACTCAATGTCGAGTTTTGTAGAGAAAAATGATCAACAACGTTGGGAAACTTGAACCACATAGCCATATACCAAATCTTTCTACGATCAGATTATAATGTATTCCTGTCGTCTTGTGAACATCTGATATGAAAAGACTTCATAATCCACATCATCCCTCTGATAAGTAGCCGATAATGGAAACACTTCATAGTACTCTTCTTGTTGAACATGCATTGGCGCAACAATATCAGGAATCATCACAAAGTCATGGACTTGTATGTCTGTAAAGATGGACTGAATCTCGCTCTGAACTGGAGCTAGAACATCGTCGGACAACTGCTCACACACTGGAGTAGCAATGTGATACTCATCTGCAATCTCCACTTGTTCATTAAATTGATCATCACTAGTTATATCAATCATTTCATCACTAGTCTAATAAGAATCTTACACAGCAAGAGCATCACTTTCATCTTTAGACTGGTCTTCCACAATAATATCTTTATCTTTGATCTTGGCTTCATTTTTTTGTACTTCTATATCATGCTTCTCTTCTACAACTTGTAGCTCATCATCATGTATTACAACCTTAGGCGTAGAATCAACCACTTTTGCATTCTTCTGCTGAATATGAAATATGAGATTATCAAAGTTTGATTGTATCCTATTCATTATTTCCT
The DNA here is from genome assembly GCA_025762735.1 of Platanus orientalis. Taxonomy (NCBI): domain Eukaryota; kingdom Viridiplantae; phylum Streptophyta; class Magnoliopsida; order Proteales; family Platanaceae; genus Platanus; species Platanus orientalis. The sequence continues at coordinate 20,657 of JAOXJP010257215.1, read as the reverse complement.
GTAAGTCATCATATGTAGAAGAAAAACTGTCTTCCCTTCTTGTAATATCATCAAGCTTTTTTTGATCTGACAAGTCTAGAATAGATGATCCCATATCAAAAGGTTTGACTTGGAATTGATACATGCCCCCCTTTCATAAATCTAAAAAGTATTAAATGTCTTGTAAAATTTAGCCTTCCTCTCATCCAACCATGTTCTACCTAGAATCATTGGATGATCCGTGGAGAGGCTTTTGTCAACGAAACTCTTAGCATCACCAATAAACTCTCCAATCTCAAACTAAATAATAAAGTGGTCATCTCTATGGAAACTACATGAGCTTGCTTTATAATGTCGATATAACCTATTAGTAAAATCAGGGGATATATAGTTGTCTTCATACTGATCACTAAATATGACCTAAATAAGCTTTCCATAAAGGAAAGTAAAAGGGTGCTTAACTGTAAATCCCATGAAGTCTCAACTAACTAGATGATCATGGTTGGTCAGCGAGCATTCGAACACAAAGAGTCAATTTAAGATGATTCTTAAGAAATCACACTATAAAGTTTGACCAACAAAGTGGTATATTAACTACCAATCCTGAAGATGTTGTGGCACAACAACACTGTAGACCTGTATTGTATACTGTGTGATACGTTGGTCAGGAAGCACATGTGTGTAAGTATCAATCCTGTAATATTATTCAAGCAACAGCACTTTAGGGACTTTGATTAAGAGGCAAGAACACCTTTAAACATATAGTCAGATGAACAAACAACAGCTTGGCCAATGTGCAGGATGTCTGAGATCAGTTCGGTAAGTGAAAAGCTTTGACTCTTGATTGAATATCTGTACCTAACACTGATGTAAATCCTTTGTATCAATAGTGTGTAAAATCAGCAGCACACACTTTGTAGTATTAGTGATGGTATCCAGTCCTTCAGTCAGTAGCACATATATCAATTCTGGAGTGTTCTTCAGCAACATGTATCAAATCTTGAATAATCACCCTTACCAGAAAGATAACCCAACAGTAATAAGAGTTCAAATAAACTACTTCAGAAGATTCATACAGCTAACATAAGGTCCAGATGTGTCTGTGATCACTTCAGAATTCTTCCAAGTATCAGCCAATCCACTAATAGAACTGATGCTTGACAGAGTACATAACTAGTGGCAGTACAAGTGATGCTTCTGTGATCACCCTCAACAATATACCATCATAAACTAAAGAATAACTCCAGGTAATGTCTGTATACTGCTGGTTTATGGATTTATCAGATACAAAGAGGGACTGTAACTGCAGGGTTTATAAAAGGACAGTTCTGGGAACTAAAAAGGCTTAGTATAGAACTGTGGAAAGGCTTATTTAGGTTCTGGCATAGCAGGGTTCTGTGGCTTAAAGGCTCAGAATACAGGATCAAATAGGGATTGATTTGATTTGAGCAATTCAAAGAGGGTTCAAGATAAATTTTCAGGTTAGATTGTAGAGATGATTATGGGAATTCAGGACAGGATAATCTGGGTCAGCAAAATTGATAATCAGAATTTGTAATGAGGACTTTAATGGGATATAAAATCAGATATTAATATACCTGAAGTCTGGACTAGAAAACAACATCTTAATAAAACATGAACTAGGGACTGTTGTGCAGTCTGAATTCATCTCAGTTTCTTACCAACGAGGATATATTAACCTTGATGTGCCTGCCGCAAGACTAAAACTCACCCAGATCAGAATTCCTTCACCAAGATCAATAGTTCAAAGAGTCCTAACAGAATTAGGACTGTACTTCGAGGCTGCTGCAGGCTTTTTCAACAAAATCTCCCAACTTAGACCAATCCAACAGTAAGGAAAACTACTCCAGGCATGCGTCAGATAATCGCACAACAGTAACAAACTCCATGGAAATTAATGAACTCCAATAGTTTTCGAAGATCCAACAGAATAAGGGAGGGGACTGAGGCTGATTTAAATGTTTTAGAAATTCCAAAGACCCCAGCTGGAATGGAGCCAACTGAAACCTAGCTCTGATACCAAATTTGATGTAGCACAATGGATTTGAAACCAAGAGTGGTGTTCTCTATCGACCACAGGGTTGAGGACATAAATCCTTTTATGAAAATTGAAAATATCCAAGCTAACTTTTTGTGATTTTAATTCAGCTGAATGTTAATGGTGGTATATGGAAGTAGTGGTTGCGTAGGAAGTGGAACAAGTAGTAGTTGTGACAGTGGTTGGGAGTTCATTTAATTAAGATAGAATCTTGAAGAAGGGAGCTATTGGAAATGAAGGTTCTAGATTCTTGCAAAAAAACTGGGGACCGTCGTGGGTGGGTCCAAACCATTTCTTCCGGAAGGGGGTCCATGGAAGATGAGATTCTGGTAGACGACATTCAAAGTGGGGTCAGCAGGGAGACTGTGAAGTGGTCTTGGAGAAGGAGTCGTTCAAAGACGTTTTATTGAAAAATCATACATGGCCACCACTTCCGGATCCCAAGGTAAGGAAACGAAGGGGAATCCCGCTTATATTGTATGGAAATGAGGAAATGGAAGCAAGAATACGAAGGATGAGATCTTGCCTAGTAGGGCGTGTCATTGGGGATAACCTAACTACTCATGCTCTTCGCTCATGGGGTAAACGAGTATAGAAGATTAGAGGGGAACTTAAAGTTCGACGACTGACGAATGACCTATTCATGTTTCAGTTTCAGTCGGCTCAAGAGGCAGAGAATATTCTTAGATCTGGGCTTAAAACATGGTAGGGAGGGGGTATTTCAATCGATATTTGGCATCAAATAGTTGGTTGTTGTTGGTATGGACGTGATGACTCGGAAGGGGGCTGGATTTGGGGGCATGGTTTACCAGTTCATCTATAGGGATATTCGACGTTAAAGGAAATTGGGGACCAATGTGGGGGATTGTTAGAAGTTGACCAGACAGATACAGGATCGATGGAATGGCTGAAATTGAAAGTAATGTAGCTGGAGAGGGCACCTCCGGCAGTGTGGGTGTTGGATGGGACTTTTGCTTTAAGGATTGCTCTGTGGAGGAGGGAGATGCCAATCATAATGCCTCTCTCTGAATTTGATGTGCAAGGAAGAGATATTCAGAGAAAGGTTGGGTCGGAATTGGAGAAGAGAACCGTCGAGTTCAATAGGAGAGGAAAAGAGCGGAAAACAAGCGTCGATTCGAATTTCAAATTGTATGGAAATCATAGCGGGAGGACAGTAAATCATCAAAATTCGGCTGGGGTGGTAAAAGGTAGAAGAAATGGGTCATTCTTGGTTGGACCAAGAGACTATGTGAACGAAAAAAGGGGGACCGGTTGAAAAGGGCCAATCAAGGGAGAATGGTAATTAATGAAAAGGAGAGGGGTAGAGATTGAAAGGGAGGCTTGGCCCAATGGTAAAGCTTACCGTTAGCATCCTTGGTGGCACGGGTTCAAGTCACGGAAACAGCCTCTCCAGAAATGGGGGTAAGGCTGTGTACATCTTCCCCTCCCCAGACCCCACGTTAGCGGGAGCCTTGTGCACTGGGCCGCCCTTTTTTTTAGAGGGGTAGAGATTGGTCAAGAAGGGAGGCTTGTTTTGGACGATCGTTAAGTGATGGGCCGAATGGGAGAAGGCATTGGCCAGGCCCACCTCCTCGATATAGATCTCGTATGGGAGTTCCCGAGCACTTTAAGAGGATTAAGCCCACCTCTTTTAGGGCTCATAAACAAAGGGAAGACAAAAAAGGGGGTAGGGGTGTCGGGGAGGGTGATGTTTAGGAGCATTCAAGGTTCTCTAAATAGAAGGATGGTTCAAAATTGAGGGCAATGGCTGATGGCTATTCAGTTGAGTCTCAAAAATCTCTTATTAATCGTAAGAAAAGGGGGATTCAGAGTAGTCTGCGGGCATGTGGTACTCCTGATCCAAGAATTAATGCTTAGCTAGGGATCGTTATCAAAGAAGGGGGACAATCCAAGCCAACTAGGGAGAACTTCCAGCATCTAATGAGTAAGGGAAAAACTGTAGCTCCCTATGAGGGATCCAGTGAAGAAGAAGAGGAGGGTGAGTAGGATATGAAGAGAGGCTATGAAAGTTGGGGCTCGAAGCCATTGACAATGGCGCCTGGGGAAGTATGCAGCAAGCCCTCATTTGTAGGTGGGAATTTAGGTCCCATTGATTGTTTTAGCAATGATCAGGAGATCGTTTGAGGGATGACAAACTTCACAAAAGAGGCGGGAGGAGCTTAAAAAAATCGGGGGGATTATACCACGGAGGGAAGCGTGGTAGAGAATTAACAGGAAATGATGTAGGCGGAGGAGATTTTAGGTGAGCTGGATCCAGTCGATTAGATTGAGGTAGCTGAGCCAATCCTTATGCTTCCACCTCCATTGTCATCTAATTAGGTTTATCGGAAGGTAGCAGAGGTAAAGAGGAAGAATGGGATACTCATATAAGGATATGGAAGACAAAATTGAAGCATTTTTTGGGGAAGTGGAGGAGGAATTGGAGTCCAAGACGACCGAAAGAAATGCATAGAAGACGTTTGGGTGGTGCTTGTTCAAGAGAATTAAAAAATCTTCAGTCTAATATCAATTATGAAGGAAGGACTCCGATAAAGAAGAGAAGGGCAAACAGAAGGAGGCAATCTACATCTTCAGCTAATGATGAGTAGGACGTTTATTTCTTGGAATGCTAGGGGCCTGGGAAAGGAAGACAAGCGATGGGGAGTGAGATATATGGTGAAGAAATGGAAGGTGGATGTCTTAGCTATTCAAGAATCGAAAATATAGCAGTTAAATAGACAGACTTTAAAGGATTTATGGGGGAGAAGGCCGTATAAGTTTCTCCAATCGGCAGAAGGCAAGGCTAGAGGCATTTTAGTTGCCTAGAATTCTAAATATGTGGAAGTTACAGATTACCATATTGGAAATTTTTGCATTTATATTCGGTGCAAAGACAAGATTGAAAACATGGAGTGGGCGTTTGTAGGTGTTTATGGTCCGTGTATTTCGACGGAAACAGGTCGGCTGTGGGAGGAATTAGCTTGGATCTTGAATGAATGGTGGGTGCCATGGTGCTTGGGTGGAGACTTTAATGTGGTGCGTTTTTCAACAGAAAGGTTAGGAGCTTCAAGAATGTCATCGCAAATGATAATCTTTAACAAATTCATAAAAGACCATGGGCTAGTGGATCTCCCCTTGAAAGTGGTTGTGCATACTTGGTCCAACAACCAAGATCGGAGGGCTTGCAGTTGTTTAGACATGTTTCTTTTCTCTCATGATTGGATGAATCAGATCCCAGTTAAATGCCAGGAAACTCTCCCTAATCTAGGCTCTAATCACACACCCATTCTACTCCAAGTGGAGTCTATTCCTTCTGGCCCTCTCCCATTCTGTTTTGAAAACATGTGGTTGGAAATCCTTGGCTTCAAGGATAAACTCAAAAAAGTGGTGGACGGAAGTGAAGGTTGAGGGGTTAGCGGGTTTTGTGTTTGCCTAAAAAATAAACACTCTAAAAGAGAAGATTGTGAAGTAGAAAATGGAGGAATTTCGTGGAATAGATAGAAGAAAGTAGTCTTGCCTTCAACGTCTTGCAGATCTTGATAAAAAAGGTATGGAGTCTTCTTTGTCTGAAGAGGAAAAGAGAACTCAGGAGGAAATCAAAGTTAGTTATAATAACCTATTGAGAATGGAGGAGATCTGGTGGAGACAGAAGTCTAGAATCACCTGGCTTAGGGAGGGTGATCGGAATACAAAATTTTTTCATCAAACCACCAACATGAGAAGTTCTCTTAACTTGATAAGGAGGCTCAGGGTGAATGGGGAATGAGAGACAAGACATGAGGTGATTAGAGAAAATATTGAGGAGTATTTTGTGAGGTTGTATTCAGAACCTTTTATAGATCGCCCAGAGTTGGTCGGAGTTGAGTTTGATCGTATTAGTGAGGAGCAGCAAGAATGGATGGAGAGGCCCTTTTCGGAAGAAGATGTGAAATTGGCTCTTAATAGTATGGAAGAGGATAAAGCCCCCGACTTAGATGGCTTTCCTATTAAAATTTTGAAGCTTTGTTGGGATGTGGTTGGCAAGGATGCAATGGTAGCGTTGAAGCCTTTCACTTGCAGGATCAGTGGTGCTTGAGTCTAAGTGCTATGTTTATCACTTTGGCTCCTAAGAAAGAGGAGGCAGCTGAAATAAAAGATTACAGACCTATCAGTCTTGTGAGTTGCCTTTACAAGTTGCTTGCCAAGATTCTCGCCCTCCGCCTCAAAACAATTTTGCCAATGATCATATCTAAGTCTCAGAATGCTTTTGTCTTGGGAAGACAAATAACAGACTGATTGGTAATGGCAAATGAGTGCATTGATGCATCCATTAATGTTGGTAAAACAGGCATTGTATGCAAGATTGATATAGAGAAAGCATATGATCATGTGAGCTGGTATTTTCTTGATTGGGTGCTCCCGCAGATGGGATTTGGGATCAATTGGAGTAATTGGATGAAGATTTGCATATCTTCTCCATTGTTTTCTATTCTAGTGAATGGTTCTCCTCAAGGTTTTTGTAAGAGTAGCAGGGGCCTTAGACAGGGCAACCCTCTTTCTCTCTATTTGTTCATTACGACAATGGAGCTTCTCTAAGTCGTATGGTCTCTAGAGCAGAATCAGTTGGAATTCTTGAAGGGTTCTACTCTCCAATAGGAGGACTTTCTATTCCCTTCATTCAATTTGCAGACGATTCTCTTTTCTTGATAAAGGCGGAGGTGGAAATGGTGAAAAATCTTCGGTGCATCCTTTTCATCCTTGAAGTGACATCTGGCCTAAAGGTGAATTTGAGTAAATCTTCATTAAGCACTGTGGGAGATGTTCGCAATATGGAAGAGCTAGCTGCGGTTCTTGGTGGTACAGTTAGTCCTCTCCCAATTTTTTATCTTGGTCTCCCCCTTGGTGCTAAGGTGTCTTCTAAGACCATTTGGAATCCTGTTGTAGATTGGATGAGGACGAAATTGTCAAAATGGAAATGCCATTATTTGTCTAAGGGAGGCAAGTTTGTGCTCTTGAAAAGTGTTCTCTCCAGTTTACCCATTTATTTTTTTGTCAGCCTTTTTAGCCCCGGCATCTGTGGTTAATCAAATGGAGAAAATCCAGAGAGGCTTCCTTTGGAATGACGAGCATGGGAGGAGGAAAATCAAATGAGTGAGTTAGAAAAATATTTGTAGGCCAATATGCAATGGGGGCTTAAGGATCAGGCCAGTTTGTCAACTAAATAGAGCTCTCCTTTCTAAATGGTTGTGGAAGTTCAGAGAGGATCGCCAATCCCTTTGGAGGAGTGTGATTACTGCTAATTATGGGGAGGATGGCAATGGTTGGTTTAGCAAGAATTCAGTGGGTCCCATTGGGTGTGAAGTGTGGACGGGTATTCATAAAGGGGTGGATATTCTGCTGAGATTATCCAAGTTCAAAGTGAATAATGGAAAGAGTGTATTTTTGGCATGATTCGTGGTGCTCTAATGAGCCTCTTTGCCTATTGTTCCCATCTTGTTATAATGTGGCTGGATGTAAATGGGGATCGGTGGAGGAGCATATGATTAGAACCAGAGTCTTGTTTTTGGAATATCCATCCGAGGAGAAACCTCAATGATTGGGAGGTGGAGGATATGGGAAGGATGTTGGAGCTCTTAGAGAACTATTGCTTGGGGGATTGTAATAGGGAGGATGAGAGATTGTGGGTTGCTGACATTGAGAATGGTTTCACTGTGAAGTCTATGTTTGAGACTCTTTCTCCGGTTCAGGTGTGTTCTTTTCCTTGGAAATTTGTTTGGAATCTCCAAATTCCATTGAAAGTGTCTTTCTTCATGTAGCAGTTATGGTCGAACTGAGCTTCAACTATTGATAACCTCATTCGTAAAGGTTTTATGATGCCACATTGGTGCTGCATGTGTCCCTCGGATGAAGAGTCATCTGATCACCTGATTATCCATTGTTCCGTTGTAAATGCGATATGGGCTTATATGCTAGATTAGTTTCGAGTCAAATGGGTGCACCCTTAGTCCGTGAAGGGCCTCTTTGATTGTTGGATGGCTCAGGCTGTTAGAGGTTGCACTCAGATAGAGAAAAGAAGTTTGGAAGGCTATCCCAGCGGCTGTTTGTTGGTCTCTTTGGGAGGAATGCAATAGAAGATTATTTGGAGGGGAATCTCAGCCGTTCCATAAAATTGTTGACTCAATTCTCTCTAAATTATTTGATTGGACTGCTTCGGTTTTAGGAAGGAGATGTCCTCCATTTGAGAGATGGATTCTGGAATTTTTGTATCCTTTCTAGCTCTTAGTGTGTAGCTCCTCTCTCTAGAGCATTTCTCATGCTTGTTCTTGGAGCTTCTTGCTTTTAATATATTTATCTTATCTCTCAAAAAAAAAAAAAAAATGATAGGGGGATAGGAATGGGTGACCGGTTAGTGTAGGAATGTGTAGGGAGTGAGTGGGATGAAGATTAATGGCTATGGAGGTGTATGGGTGAATATGGAGATAAAGTGATGGTAGACAGCAAAAGGGAATTCAAAAGAACCCGAAAATTAATAGAGAAGAAGAAGATAAAGAAAATGAGAAGATAGGATGTATCTTAAGGAAATCACCAACCTTAAACTTGGAAATCACCAACAAGCTAAGCCTTAGGCACCAAGGACTTGAAAACTCTTCAAGCTTGAAGAAGAGGAGTTCCACTCATGGAGAGCAAAAAAATAGTCAAAATTTTTATTCATAAAATCATGTCAAGTTCAAAAACGTGCAACCCATATATAGGATCACAAAGTCATGAAAATAGCCAAAAACCAACTTAGAAATTCCTAAACTACTAGTTTACTTGCAACGTAAGACTTTTCTAAAGTTAAAACTACTAAAAACTTCACTTTCTAAAAACAAAAAGTGCTAAAATCAGGCCCTTCTAGAGAATTTCGTCTATGACTCATAGAGGGTCCCACTTTGACCTGTTGACTTCAAAATTACTAAAATACCATTGGCAATAATGCCTTATTACACAAATACTCAGAAACAAAAATTAAAATGACCCTAATGTCCTAGATTCTAATAACTCATAAACTATTCAATAAAACAATAAAATAACTCTAAAAGACTCCATCATGTCTCCATGTGTTCCTCCATATGCCTTTTTGTGCGTTTTCATGTGTAAACCCCACCAAGGCCATGTGTGTGCCCCACCTTGCTCTAATATCCGTAGCACTGTTGTTTTTGTAATTCAATTCCAACCCATGAGCCTTTCTTGATTTTTCATTATATGTTGTATGGTTGCAACATTTTCAGATGGCAGAATTAGGGTTAAATTCCAAAACCAACAAAAAATGGCACATGCACTCTAGTCTAGAACATTAGTTGCAGGGAAGCTTAACCTAGGGTGCAAAGCTCGTTTCCTGGGAAGCTCATTGGGGAAGCTAATTCGATTCGGCTTCCCCAAGGTTGGGGAAGTGTGAAAATGCATTTTAAGAAGCGTAAAAAGCATTTGGGGAAGCGCGAGAATAAAATAAGGAAGCGTTATTTGAACACAAAAATTCCACTTGTTTAATTATTTTAGCAATTAACTAACCAAATGTAAACAAATTTCATTATTTTAGCAATTCAGGAAAACCCCTAACAAAAAACCCAAATAGGTATGCAAGCAATATATTGTAAAAATTAGGATAAAACTAAGTCTATGTGATATTGCTACAGTTTGAATGCATTTATGGCTCAAGCATACAATAATAATAATGATTCTTAAGTATTTTTGTTCGTAATTAGTTGCATATCTATGTCTTGATTCTTTGTTACTTGCATATTATAATAGCTAAAATTTTGGTTTGTTTATTACCATGTCGACATTATTCACTTGATTGTACTGTGGTTGTATTTATTCATTGTTATATCACTCATTGTAATTGTACTTATTGATTGTTGATTTAGTTATTTACTTCTATTAGTATTATCTATTAGCATATTATTTTTATTTCATATCCTAGTATGGAATATATATATATATATATATATATATCCAAATAGCTTCACATTCGCTTCCACAATCACTTCCTAAGCACTTCCTAATCGCTTCTCCAATCACTTCCACAATTGCTTCTTAATCGATTCTCGCTTTTCGATCGCAATGATTTAGTATGCCTTGCTTCCTACTTTTTGCTTTCACATTGCTTCCCGCTTTCGCATCTCGCTCTGGTAACTATGGTCAAGACTAAAGATCAGATGTCCTCACCAAAGTACTATGCCATGCATTGTTCTCTTCTATCATTGGCAAGCTGTGAATGTGGGATCTTTATTCTCCAACTTGAGGGGGAGTGTAGGAGAATATATATATTTATGTGAAGTGTAGTGTAGTGTATGTGTGGCATACTTGTAACATTCAGTTTTCGGTGTATTAATATGTTATATTATTTCTATACCATATACCGTATGTATTCATATACAACTAATGAAATGGAGTGGGCAGATTACACAGCTCATGCGTATTTCCTAAATCTTTCTTCTTCTTCTTCTTCTTCTTCCAAACCCTAATCTAGCTAAACTCCAAATCTCTTACATTTCTACTCTTATTCTGCATGATCTTGCCATTTCAAGCTTCAAAAGTGGTTCAGGGTTTGGCAGTGGTTTTTATTGCAAGAATTTGGTTAAGTACATTCCAGTTTTGGTATTGATGCTTTCTTAATGTTATCTTGTGTTTTCTATTTTGAGTTTACTTATTATATTTAAAGCTTGAGGCCTGAAATAACCAACTAAATTGGTTTAGTTGGTTATTTGTCAGTTTGTCAGAAAAACAAATCTTGAGTATTGAAGTTTTAAATCATCTTGCAATTCCAACCAAGTGACAGGAAAATGTTCTGTCTGAATTTATTTAATTTTTGGCCTACATTTCTCTTGCAGGCATATGTTCTTGTTTCTGTTTTGCATTTGCATGATGTTTATGATACATTGTGGTTCAACAAACTGTTTACCTACTAATGATATCCAGCTTTACTAATAAAATACAATAAAAATAAAGATATATATTTCTTATTTCTTTATAAATTGGTGGATTTTGTTCTATTCTGAGTCTGCCTATCAACACTCCAGCCACACAACCCCACCCCTCACCCCAAATAAATAAATAGTAACAAAACTAAAACAACAAAAATACAAAATTTTTAGGCTTCAACATTGTTGCATAAAATATATGTTATGCTTTTTAATTATATGGTGAGAAAAAAAAATGATTTCCCATGATCTAACAGAAGATTTGGACATAGAGTGGAATGGCAGAACAGGATTTGTATAACTGACCCCATGTAGTTTTTTTTTTTTTGATAACTGAGGTATCCAGGCCTCTTAAAGCACCTAACAGGGTCCTCGGGGCATGTGGTTTTGTTAGGTTTTCTGAGTGTAAAGTAGATTACTTTCTAAAAATTATATTCTTTTTTTTTATCGATAGATATGAAATGATCTATTTGATAAAAAGGGGCAGAGGGATTATGGGATAACACCTCATTGTACTAGAAGGCCTAAAAGCATTATACAATATATCCAAGTTATCTACTAGGTCCTGAATATTATCAATGGAATTCGCAAGATGCCTTGGGCCCTAAGATTTGTGCTCCACCCAAGAAAGGACATTAGATGTCTCCTTCTATGATGATTGGCACTGGAAACTCTTTTTTTAATCTTCAAACCCTTGAGAAAAGCTAGTGCTTCAGCTCTAATTTAGAGTTTAAAAAACATCCAACTCCAGTTTTAGGTCTACAAGACTTTTAAGTCACCTGCACATTTTGTGCCTAGAGGCTTAAAACCAAGGTGTGGTTGTGTCAAGTTGGATTCTAATCTTCAGGACATTGATCCAAGTATTATTTTGTTTCAATAGTCGATGTGTCAACTTGATTGGTTGACACAATCACCTCGAACATGAGGTCTCATGTGGCTGTGCATTAGGAGCTGGTAGCTCCTGGCTTTGCCAATATCCTTGTAGATTGAATTAATTTTGTCTTTGAAGAAATACTTGAACAGATCTTTTTGTTTAAATGCTGAACAGAACTGATTTGACACATTGTCTATACAAATACTAAAAGTGACATATTCCATCTCTTTTATCAGGTGACGTCCCTAGAGTGAATGGTCAGTTAGCAGTTTCTCGTGCCTTTGGTGACAAGAGCCTCAAATCACACTTGCGGTCAGATCCTGACATACAAAATGCAGACATTGATTTCAATACTGATCTTCTTATCCTTGCAAGTGATGGTCTGTGGAAGGTGACGAATCTTATCCAAACCATCCCCCCTCCCCTTTTTTTTGCGTAAACATACATACATACATGCATATAAGATCTCTTTATATTTTGCTTTTGCTTCTTGATCCAGGTAATGGGTAATCAAGAGGCCGTTGATATCGCAAAAAAGTTTAAGGACCCGCAGAGGGCAGCTAAGCAACTAATGACTGAAGCATTAAATAGAGACAGTAAAGACGACATATCTTGTGTTGTCGTTCGATTTAGTGGGTAAAGCACGAGGGCTATTAAACCCCAGCTGCAATATATACATTACGAATATCTTTTCGTGGATGCCTATCTCTGTAGAAACCATTAAGGGGTTCATTCTTGGTAGGGTGATCCTAATGAAAACCCAGCAGAAATATGAAATTACCCGAAAACAGGTATACCCTTTACCCCCTTTCTTCCCTTGTATATTTATTCTCTTTCTTTGTTTGTGTGGTTTGATATTGTTTGATTTCTTCATGTTGGCAATCTGGTGTATGCCAGTGGTTTCCTTTCTTTTGACTATTTTTATTAATTTGGACGAAGACTGCAAAGCTGTGTAGTGGACATCCAGGATTTTTTTTTTTCAATTAGCGAATGGAAAGTGGTTTTATTGTTAGTGATGAGAATATGCTCGATATGGAGTACTCCTGTGGTACTGTTCAAGGGCCCATCCTCTTTCCTTCTATTGTTGTGGTTTGAGGTTATCAACTCAATTCAGCATATCAAAGCTTTTCACTATATAACATTCGTCGGCATGCAAAGCATGCCTTGAGCTAACCCCTCCAAAATCCATTTCAACACAGTGATCAAACTCCATAAGGAAGGTGGCAGGGTTTATTAAACCACAAGGAATGTCATGGGTCCAGGCCTACATGACCCAAGTAGTGGTGCAGGGACTGGAATAGTATGACCTTCCATTAAATGCATCAAACCTAAGAGATTGCTTAGGCGAGAAATCAACACGTTTAATCATTTATCTGTAGTTAATTTTTGGAGCTCAAATAAATTTTATTTTCCCTCAATTTTAATGAAACTTCCAACGAGATTGTGGATCAAATTCTGGATGGCTTGTACTGGAGGCATATATGGTTTTTCCCAAAAGTTTTAGGGATTTGTTAATGATGTGGACCCCTTTTTTTTTTTATAAATCTTAAGTTTGCTCTTTTATTACATGTGGTAATCAAAGAAATAATTTATCGAATTTACCAAAAAGAATGAAAAAAGATAAAAAGAAAAAGAAAGAAAAGAAATAGCTTATCAAAGAGTACAAGAAGTCATTCTCGTTTGTTTGTTTCTTTGTTTTATATCTCTTTTTTTCACATCTTCGATTCTTTTGGGGAAATATGCTTTGATATTTAAAATATAAGAGAATTATTATTATTATTATTATTTTCGATAAGGAATTGAATATTCTAATTTTCTAAACAGAAACATAAAAATTTCTTAAAAGGAGAATCATAATAATTACCGAACGCAGATAGTTTGAATCATCTTCAACACTGCCTTTTTTTTGGGTAATAATTACACTACCATTTTGATGGCATGGTATTGCCATTAAATTCATGGCTCCTAAAATCTAAAGGGAATAAGAAGAAACATATGTCCCTTAATATCCATATTGCCTTAGGTTGTCTCAAGGCTTGTAGAGCTGAACCTGTAGTTCTTCAAGCAGTAAGGTAGTTCAATATTCGATAGAAATATATATGATGACAAATTTCTCAACAGTAGCAAATATAAATATGTGAAGTGCAGGTATTATGATAAATCAACAATAACTTATACGTATCAACTCATAGATTCTTTGTTATGTATCTGAGCAACAGATGCGGTCCAACAGTATTTATAAAATAAGTATATGCAAATTAAACAAGTTAGAAACAACTAATCGGTTGGTGATTAAGCATGTACAGAACGCTGTCCTTAAAGTGATATTTGTCGGTCTGTCATAGATATGGTAAGCTTGATCGACAATCACTTCCAGGAACATCAACCTCTCTGGTAGATTCCACACAGGTTAACAAAGACTCACTTTGAATAGCTCAGACCAACCTCCAATGCCAATGGAATAATATATTTGAAAATCAATATAAATCAAAAAGAAAACAATAGTGATTAGTGAAGAAGAAGAAGCCTGGTTTGCATGAAATATTTTTCTGTGTGTCTCTTCCTTCTCCCTGTCTTCAATTATAGAAGACGATAATCGCTTACACCCATACTTTCCATGAAGAGATAGACTCTTTTGGAAATTATTAAATGCGTAATTAATCACCATAAATCCACTTAGTTATGAAATATATTAATAACGCATCAATAGTATATTACCATATATTCGTGTAACTCACACCCACACCCACACCCAAACCCACACTCCAACCTGGCCTGGTTCTACTCAATTCAGTTCGGCGCACGCACACGTGTGATGCAAGCAAGCAACTCCAACCTCCCTTATTATCTTCAACCTCATTACCCCTTAGGTTTTTGCATTTACTTATAAAGTGGAGTTTGAGTTCTCCACTTCCCATATGGAACTAAACTTTTAAGGTAAAAGTCGTGGGAATTGGGTTATACTTTGTTTTGGAGGAAAACACTAAAACTTTAAATAAAACATTTCATTCAAAGTTCCCTCCAAAAAATTTTCACACACACATGGGCTTAAGTAACTTACGTGGGTCTATTTGGCCCACACAACTAAACAACCCATAATACACATAATTCTTTTTGAATCTTAACATATAATACAAATAAAACAATCTTCCATAAGATTCAAAATAAATTCAAATACCACAATAAATTGGCACTAAAGGTTTGGAGTAAGAGATGCAATGGAATTAGTGTCGAAAGACTATGAACCAACTTTAGATATAACAACTCACGATTCATAGAGAACTAGTGAACCATATTCCTATGAACTAAATCCCTTAATTATGAATCAACTGATATTGTCATCCACATCTCATACTTAATTTATCATCATTATTCTATTGGGTGGGCACATTTTCAGCCATGCACCATACCTGGATGCTTATGAATGCTCTAGAGAACCAACCTAAGTTCTCATAGGGGGTGGCCCCAACCCCACACTCAAATAAGTGAATCTATCAAGAGTGTACTACAATTAAACATACCACCCATAAGGGCTATAGATCCATTAAGAGTTCGAAGACTCATCTTTATTACATTGCAGTATGTACTGTTAACACTATAGGGATGGACACAAATGATAGTGACACTCAAGTTGCCTAGTGACTTGTTTTTACGTGTATGAACTTACTTTATGGGATCGTCAATCACATAGGTTGGGTTACCATCATTATCAACTCATGATTTAAGCTTAAGCCCCATCCCCCTCGATGTTTCCATCATTAACCCTTCAGTAAGTGGTTTAGTCAAAGGATCTGCTAAATTCTTCTCTGACCACACATAGTCTAGGGATATAATTCCATCACCAACCAGCTGCTTTACCATATTATGTCTTAAGCATATATGACTATTTTTTCCATTATAGCTTTTGTTATTTGCTTGAGCAATTGCAGCCTAGTTATCACAGTGTAAAGACATTGATGATATTGATTTTGTCCATAGATGAACATTTGCAAATAAGTTTCGTAGTCATTCAGCTTCACTACTTGCCTTCTCTAAGGTAATAAATTATGCTTTCATAATTGACATAGCCTTACATGTTTGCTTGGTTGATTTCTATATAATCGTACTACCTCCTAATGTAAAAACATAACCACTAGTGGATTTCATATCCTCAGAATTTGAAATCCAGTTAACATCATAGTACCCTTCAAGTAATGGTGGAACACCACTATATAATAATATCAAATTAGTAGTACCCTTAAGGTACTTTAGGACTCGCTTTAGAGCAGTCCAGTGTTTTTCATTAGGGCTAGATGTATACCTACTTAGTATTCCTATTGCATATGGTATGATTGGTCTAGTGCTATTAGTTAAGTAGGTTAGACATCCAATTATCTGTGCAATTGGTTGTCCTCTGTTTTTCTTTAAATGCACACAATTATCGGAAGGTGTTTGCGTTAGCTTTTCATTAAGGTGGTCAAACCTCTTTGATACCTTTTTACATAGTGTGATTGATTTAACATCAATCCTTTATTTGTACTATAAATTTAATTCCTAGAATTACATTTGCTTCCTCTAGGTCCTTCATATCAAACTTAGATCTTAGAAACTTCTTAGTTTTTTTAATCACTTTTAAGTTGGTACCCATGATCAACATGTCATCAACATACAAACAGATTATTACACCAGTTTTCTCATAAAACTTGCTATACACACATATGTCTGAATTATTAATGTTATATCCATTTCCTACAAGTGTTTTGTCAAACTTTTCATGTCATTGTTCTGGTGTTTATTTTAATCCATAAATTGATTTAAGAAGCCTATATACTTTATGTTCTTGCCATTGGATTACAAGTCCTTCAAGCTGAGTCATATATATTTCTTCCTCTAAATCACCATTTAAGAATGCAATTTTCACATCCATTTGGTACATAACCAATTTATAGATTGATGCTGTAGTTATCAATGTTCTAATGGTCGTTATTCTAGTAATAGGAGCATAGGTATCAAAATAGTCTACTCCCTTTTTTCTGTATGTTACCTAAAGCCACTAGTTTTGCCTTAAACTTATCTATAGTTTCATCAAGTTTCAACTTTTTCTTGAAAATCTACTTACTTCCTATAGCCTTAGTGGCTGGAGAGAGATCCACTAATTCTCAAATGTGATTTACTAGTATGAACTCTAGTTCATTGTTTATAGTTTCTCTTTAGAAAACAACATCTAGTGAGGTTACGACTTGTTTGTAGGTTAATAGATCTCTATCCACCAGATAGTATATGTACTCAAAAGAAAGTACTTTGTGTTCCAACAGATATGTGACAAAATCATCACCCAAAATCTGTCGTTTTCCTTATTCTTTTGCTTCTTCTAGGTTATAATTCATTTTCTTCATTTATTGTTTTATCAGTTTGTGTACCTTCTTGAGTTTAGTTGTTTGAGGTTCTATTCTTCGTTGGGAATATATTTTTAAAGAATTCTGCATCATTTTATTTTATTATTGTATTTGGTTTTAGAATATTATTTTTAGTTCTAAATACCAAAAACCTATATACTACACTACTATGTGCATAGTATATAAAGACACAATCATTTGTTTTTTGTCCCAATTTCTTTTTCTTAGGATCAGATAATCATACTTTGGCCAGACACCCCCACACTTTCAAGCATTTAAGGTTAGGCCTACATCATTTCCATAATTTATACGGTGTTTTGTCAGTTTTCTTATAAGGTATCATATTTTGTATATAACAGGAAGAGAGAATTGCTCCCCCTACATGTTTAGAGGTAAACATGAACTAATTAACATTGCGTTCATCATTTCTTTTAAAGTTCTGTTCTTACATTCTGTAACCTCAATTGACTCTAGTGTATAGGGTGTAGTCGTTTCACATATAGTGTCATGTGACTCACAATAACCCTTAAATAGGTTGGAGTCATATTCTCCACCTTTATCAGTTCTTAGTTTTTTAATTTTTTTTTCTTAATTGGTTTTCTACTTCTATTTTGTATTTTATGAACATTTTCTCAGTTTCATTTTTATTTCTAAGTAAATAAAGAGTAGTAAAGCATGAATAATCATCTATAAAGGTTATGTAGAACCTCTTTCCTCCTCTAGTTTCATGATTTTTTAAATCTCCTAAATTACTATGTATAAGTTCAAGTAATTCAGTTTTTCTTTTTACTAGTTTAGGTTTCTTTTTAATGTATTTTGATTCTACATAAATTTTATATTTATATGTTTCATTATTAATTAAATTTGAAATTAAACCTAATTGTTCAATCTTCTTTACATAGGACATTCCTACATGTCCTAGCCTACCATGTTACATACTCATTGAGTCAACAAGCTGTAAACAGAAGAAGACGCAATATTCTTTATTAATTTTAAAACATTCAGTACAAATAAGCCCCCATTACAATATCTATTCCCGACAATAACTTCGTTCTTTGTCATTATAAGTTTGTCAAACTCAAATGTGAGCTTCAGTCCTGCCTTATTCAGTAGCATTTCAAAGATCAAGTTGTGTCGCACTTCAGGTATGTGGATTACGTATTTAGTTCCAGAATCTTTTTAAAAGTGAGCTTTAATTCAATTAACCATTTTCCTACAACAGAAGAAGTGTTTGAGTTTCCTATAAAGACCTTTTCACCATCTCTTATAGTTTGACTTCCTAACTTTTTGGTTTCCTTCATTCTCTACAATAATGGTGTGTGCTTTTATTTCTTTGGATTTTTGGGTTTTTTCTTTCAGTTGATTATTTTCTTTCGAACGAATGTGAATTATCAGTTCTTTCAGTAGTAAACTCTTTCATTTTCTTCTCATGTTATTCTAGTAATCCTTCTAGAAATGGGGTAATTTCTCTAGAAGAATCCTTACCACGAATTTTTTTGCCTGAGGCATACCATCTACCTCCAACTGAATTACCAGATTCTGGAACTTATGAATCTGTGTAGACACAATGTTATCATCTGTCATTTTAAACTCCCAAAACTTTTTGATCACATGTTTTATATTTTTTCTCTAGGGTTTGCCAGACATCTTTAGCAAATTCTTCACACAATAAAGGTCATACAGTTCATTTTATAATGTATTCAGTATAGCATTCAAACATATTTTGTTTGCTTTGTTTCAATTTAAAATTGTCTCCGACCGTACAAGTTCCAGTTGGTCCTTAGATTATTGGACCCTCGGTTCAAATAGAACACAGGCCACATTGGTCATCTCGAGTAGGAAGAGAATCCTCTTTTGTCACCTCTTAAAGTAGGAACCATTGAATGGCTCTACCTTAGATATGTAGGGTCTAGAATAATCCATATCACAATTTCAAAAATCCGTAAATAGCATAAATATCACTTTAAGATTGTATACGGTAGTTATGTTTGCAGAAACTTTGAATTGTAATTCTTCAAGCAGTAAAGTAATTCAATATCCAACAGAAAAATATATAATGCCAGATTTCTCAACAGTAGCAAATATAAATACGTGAAGTGTAGGTACCATGATCAACCAACAATAACTTTTACGTATCAACTCACAGATTCTCTGGTATGTATCCAAGCAACAGATGTAGTCCAACAGTATATATAAAATAAGTATTTGCAAATTAAACGAGTTAGAAACAACTTATCGGTTGGTGATTAAGCATATATAGAACGTTGTCCTTAAAGTAATATTTGTCGGCCTGTCATAGGTACGGTAGGCTTGATCGACGATCACCTCCATGAACACCAACCTCTTTGGTAGACTCCGCATATTTTAATAGAGACTCACTTTGAATAGCTCAGACCAACCTCCTATGCCAATGGAGTAATATATATGAAAACCAATATAAACTAAAAAGAGAACAGTAGTGATCTGTGAAAAAGAAGAAGATTGGTTTGCACGGAATATTTTTTTATGTCTCTTCCTTCTCATTGTCTTCAATTATAAAAGACGATGACCGTTTACACCCATACTTTCCATGAAGAGCTAGGCTCTTTTGGAAATTATGAAATGCGTAATTAATTGCCACAAATCCACTTAATTATGGAATATATTAATAACACGTCAATAGTATATTACCATATATTCATGTAACCCACACCCTCACCCACACCTACGCCCACGCCCACGCCCTAACCCGGCCCAGCTCGGCTCAGTTCAGTTTAGCGCAAGCGCGCATGATGCAAACAAATAACTCCAACCTCCCCTCTCCTCTTCAATCTCATTATCCATTAGGTTCTTGCATTTACTTATAAGATGGAGTTTGAAGTTCTTTACTTCCCATGTGGGACTAAACTTTCAAGGAAAAAGCCTTGAGAGTTGGATTGTACTTTGTTTTGGAGGGAAATACTAAAACTTTAAATAAAGCATTTCATTCAAAGTTCCCTCCAAAATCTTTTAACATAAATACACATGGGCTTAAGTAACTTAGGTGGGCCTATTTGGTCTACACAACCAAACAGCTCATAATACACATGATTCTTTTTGAATCTTAACATATAATAAAAATATAACAAGTGGGCCTAACTCAAACTGCACTACACTCAGCTTGCTATAAGTTCTCATAGCATTGTATGATAATTTATTTATACAGTACTCTTATTCAAAAAGAGTCAACAAGATTTGTTTTAATTATATTAGTAAGAATAAATAGAAAAGGATAAAGAGTCAACGAGAAGATTATCAGGAGCAAGTTTAGGTCATTGGTAACTCCTGGGCTTTAAAATTTGAGCCTGAAGCAGTGAGCTTGAGTTTGGTGAGCCGAACTTGCCTTAATCATAATGAGCCAAGCCTGATCTTGGCACCACAGGCCTGAGCCTAATCCTTGTGTGATGAGC
>JAOXJP010257205.1:0-21386 GCA_025762735.1 Platanus orientalis | reverse complement strand
CTACTAGCCTAAAACCCTAAGATGAAACCCTTTCTCTACCTTCTTCTCTCAAAACCTAAGGAAGAAACCGTTCTTTCACCTTGAAGCAACCCCTTCAAAGAGAAAACTCTTTCCTCATGCTCTCTTAAACTCAAACCACTCAATCTTGGTTCTCCAATAACTTTAGACGAGCTTAAGAACATTATATGGTCCATAAAGATCTACTTTGGAAAGATTCCTTGTGAAATCGTAGCCTCTCGTTCTGAATCCACACCGCCAGATCGATCCGCTTAGTAGTCAGATCTATCTGGCATGTTATTGCCATCACTTTGCATAGACTAGACACACTCCCTGTATCGGTCAGGTCAAGTCTAGATCGGTTCAGCCGAGTTGGATCAATCCAGTTATCTTCGGATCGGTCCAAATTGTCTTTGCCTTGCTTGTCTCACTCTGCGTAGACTAGACACTCCCTGTATAGGTCAGGTCAAGTCTGGATTGGTTCAGCCGAGTTGGATCAATCTAGTTATCCTCAGATTGGTCCGAATTGTCTTTGCCTTGCTTTCTCACTCTGCACAGACTACACACTCCCTGTATCGATCAGGTCAAGTCTGGATCGGTCCAACCGAGTTGGATCAATCCAATTACCTTCGAAGCAGTTTGAATTGTCTTTGCTTTGCTTTTTGGCTTTCTTTCCAAGTTCTCCAACTCCGGCCTTCTTTGGTTCTTCCTTAGATTTCTCTAAATCAGTCTCCACGCCCAACATGGGGCTCCCATGACTTATCTCTTCGGCACGTATATATTTGTTTGATCCCTAATAGCAACCATGATTAGGACCCATTCGCTAATCCGCAATAATTGCATGAATCTGAACCTGACCTGTTCAGGTTCCTTTTGACGCACAAACCTGACCTGGTAATCGATGCGTCAAAAAGCATAGGGCCCAACCTACTAATTAATTACTAATTGTGGTCGTGTTTGGCTGGTAATCGTGTGCGCTAAAGTACCCATTGAACAATAATCTGGCAGCGGAAATGGTTTAAGTGTAGTTCAGAGGATTCAACATCACCTTGGAGTGCCAAGAACTCAACATTTACCTAGAAGGAAGAAGATATGTACCTAACAGTTCTTGTATCAGTGTTGGTGCCTCTCGGTTTTGCCTAGTTGGATGGAAAGAAGGGGTACGGTGCTTGGAGTGGCTTCTAGAGGCTCTTTAAGAATTTAAGCCCCACTGCGGATAGTCCTAGCACAGTGACGGACCGGCACCGTGTGTTGCATCCGGGGTAAGGGTAACTATTGTAGTTAGCCATTAGCGTGTGCTATGTGACAATAGAGACTGGCTGATTATTTTGTGGGTTTGATGCTCTGATGTGCCTGTTCTAGAAGTTTTGTCAAGCAGGCTTGCAAGAGGATCACGTTGCGTTGTAGGCAAGTTTAGGGGGCAGCTCCTGCTCAGAAGCTATTGGTGTGCAATGGTAGGATGACCCGGCTAAGCGTCTTGGACGCGGTACTGTATAGATTTTCAATGGCTTATGCTCAGGTCTGTGATTAGTGTGATGGCCGAGGAGGAGGAGCCCTCAGTATAATGCGAGGGCTTTTAGACTATTCAATGTAGCTCGCATTATGAAAGATGCCATACTAATGACTGGCTTGGTGGGGGCCCTCTGTTGCACAATGACAATACATAAATAAATAAAAATGGAAGAAAGTTGGAACCGGATGTGGTGCGATGAAGATAGCCAAACATTTGAAGTTTCTAGCTCAGAACTCAAAAGAGCAAGAGGGTCGCTGCATGCTTTTTCGCTGTAGGAAATCCACTTTGCTTAAACAGTTATGCAGACTTGAATAAGATACAATCATGACAAATTGCTAAATTCCATTCTGAATCCCAAATGCAACACATCTTTACAATTCAGAATCCAATGGTGAATATCTAGGGTTCACAACGATCCTAGTTCATAAGATGTTATGTCTAGGTCTCTTTTGCAAATCCGAAGGTTTCTCCAACGGAGCAGCACATACGAATAGCCAGCCTTACAGAATCACCTCTTTGAATTTTGGATATAGATGTTATGTCTAGGATCTAGACACTCCCTAGTTAAATTTCAATAACGACTACAATTGAATTTCTGAAGTACCTGCATCATCATTTTTCTTTCAAAGTTTATTGCTGGCTGATGGAGCCAGGGGGACTACAATTTCTTTACTGCAGAGTATCCATTTCTTTTGGACACCCCTCAGTAAATATTTACCATCCCTCCAGGCCCACTTTATACTTGTCAGTTTCAAATATCAAATTAAAAAAAAAAAAAAAAACTATTTCAGGTCTCATAAAGCATCAAATCAAGGAAGCATTCTCCTACAACCAACATTCTCTTCTCCGGCAGAAAAATCTACAGCAACTGCAATTCATATGGATGAAAAACCTGAAGTTTACCAAAAACTCTGATTAAACTGCGTTTACAAGGACAAACAATGGCTTGTCTCCTAAACGGTCCCGGCCCTGCATTGACCAAGGTGATCATTAGTTGGATGCATACAAGTGAAGAAACCGATATGTAATATTTAAAGGAGTTGCTTGAACATTGAAAGTGAGAGAAGAGTATTGATTATTTATTTATTTATGTTGTATTATTCAGGTTGATGAACTAAACTAGATAGCTATTAGTGAAAAACAAACTCATAATAAAAATATTGACATTCCCTATGTACACAAGTTATGCAGAAGTGAACATAGGCAATAAAAACTGTTCATTCCAAAATTCGTAGATTAATCATTAGGGCTTGAAGCAGGTGCAGAAGATCAAACATATGGAGTTCTTACTATCGCATGCATTACCATACCAGGGATTAAACAATAATGAGCGGACGGTTAAGACCCCTAAGGTACACAGAATTAGTAATAGAGATAATGTAAATTATCCAAAGAAACTAGATAAAAGGAATTCCAATAGGGGTTTTAAATTGGTAGAAATGATCAAGCAATACTTCCTCATGATCCTGATCCAAAGTATGTCCCTATTGACTGATTAAAAAGTGACTACCAGAAATGAAAGAATATATATATTTTTTTTGGATTTTTTAGAGTCCCCTTTTCTAGAAAGATGAATATGAATGAAAGAAATGAATTCAATCACAATAACAAAACAAATAAGAGACTTTTTTTTTACTCATAACAAAAAAAGAGATTTTTCCTTTTCTCTATCCGAAGTAGTATCCTTATCATAAACTAATATTAAATTATAGTTCTATTTTGTGATCAAAAGATACAGGTTAAAATTTCTATTGATCTTGACATGATGAGTATTTTATTGAAGGGTCAAGCTATTACTGGACCAAAAAAATAAAAGAATTATATAATCCAGTAAAAAGGTTTCTTTTGAAGCAAACCTACACAATGAGACGTAGCACCGTGTTAGAGTTGGCCGAATCATAAATGATCTACACAAAATACTTCTAATGGAATGGAGTGTTATCAAACAATTTAACAGCATATGAAATCATTTCAGAAGCATTTTTTTTTTTAATTTCTTATTATAGCTTATAAAATTCCATTGGTCTAATTTGGGATTCTTTGATGTACGTTTCACCGTCTACCCTACAAATATATGGAGATAATGCCAAATTGATCTTTAGATTTATTTGTAATCCTTGCAAAACAATATGAAGATGAAGTCTCATATAGGTTCTGTAAAAGCAATGGAAACAGTCATGTTATCAGGGACTATCATTATTGAACAGTTTAAATATAGTTGAGGCACAGTCCAAATATGGAATTTGTGATGGCAAACTAAAGTGTTGGTCTTTATTCTTATTTCTTCCCTAGCAGAATCTGAGATATTACTGTTTGATTTACCAACTAGTAGCTAAATATCAAACCAAATATTCATGTATAAAATTTGATTTATTCTACATTGCTTCCTATCTAAATCTACTAGGTATTTCATTATTTGTAAAAGTTCTTTATTTCAGTGGTTGGAATCTTTATAGTCTACACTAATTCCTGAACTTTTTGAAATAAATGGAGACTTTGGAATGTCAATTGGTATCTTTATTATATTAGCTAAAGCTTATTTGTTCTCATTCATTCATATCAAAACAAGATGGAGCTTACCTGATGAGGACATCTTGCCACTTGGCAAGCTTAGAGTATACCAGTGCCAAAGGAGAGTTTCACTGAGTCTCTACATGGATGATGAGTCATTCGGAGTCCATCGCTTTGATCAGAGGCTGATTTGGAACTTATTTGAGCTAGTTGCTATTTTCGAGGCATGAAGGACCTACTAGCCCATGAGGGTGGGTCACATGTGGACATCATTGGCGAAGTATGCGTGACTATATGTTACTTCAGTGTCTAGAGCTTATTTTTCTGTTTTCGTAGGTTATTTTGAGTTTTTTGGCCCATAGGGGCATATTATAATTTTATGGTTTTGAAGACTTATGTGCAAAATCAGAAAATTAGTGGCAATAAGTACATGTACACATTTGGAGGTCTTTTTTTATTGTGGTTTTATTTCTTCATTTTATTTAGACTAGTTTCCAATTTAGCACCATATGTAATTAGGTTTTTTTTTTTTTTTTTTTTTTAAATAAATAAAGAGAAAGAGGAGTGGTCGAACCTACCTATTCACAAAAAAAATATTGAAACATAAAAAACTTTGTTCTTCTCTCTTTCACAACCGGCTGCCTTAGAGGTGTCCATGCTTGAAATTCTCTCTTTGCTACCTACAAAGAGACAAGAGTTGGTGATTTCCTCAAGTATCTCTCTAAACCTATCTTCTTCTTCCATAAGTTTCTTTCTGGCTTTCTTGTTTTTCCCTTGCTCCCACAGTCCACAAAATCCATCTCCCCATCATCTTCCACTTCCATCACATATCCCCAACACCATAATATCCCATCTCCACTTCCTCCTTTGTTTCCCTTCCACTTAAACCATCTAAAAACCCCATGCACCATATGGTTCCTCCACTGTGGTTTGATTGGTGCACATTAAGTGTTTGTTAAAACATCCCAAAGGCCGAAGAAGTGTGTTGCTGATTATAACTGAAGATTTGTGTGCTTGGAAAGTGCTCTAAAGGACTGCTACTACTAGTGGGCTGAAGATGGACTTCCTACATCACTTCTAAAGGCTGTCCAAGTACCCTACGCAGCTAGTCTTATATTGGTTCATGGAGGGTTCTATTTAGATCTCTCTCTTGATCATATTGGTGACTGCCCAGATTTTATAAAACAAGCTATTTGCTTGCTTGTGAAGGTTATTCAAAGGAACCTATTCCTATATCAGTGACTGAAGTTAGGCTCCATATCCTTGCTGTTTGGAGTACTCAAGAAGCTTTTAATTCACTGTTGTGGAATTTGATACACTTCAAGTGTTTGAAGAAAGGCCTAAAAGGATGTGAACATCTACTGTGCTTGTAACTGCCTTGAGGGCTTACTCCAGGAGTTTGCTACATCACTTCTACTACTTGAGGCTTGCGTAAAGTGATCTCTATCAACTTATATATCCTTTATTTGCTGCTGTCCAGACTCTTAAGTGTCTTCTCATAGCCTTAATAAGCTTCATAATCACTGTTTTCCACCATGTTTTCCACCATTATCACCGGCTGCTCACATCCCCCATTTAGCACATATGTTTCCCAGCATCAACCCTCTTTAGATTGTTATTTGTTTAAGCCTCTTGCATGCCTTCTACCATACCCATATACATTGTGATGTAGGATATCCCTTTTAAAAAGACCCCACAACAATTAGGTATAAACTACAAATGTGATATAGAAATCAAAAGAACCAGAAGAAACATGAAATTAAGAACCAAGGAAAGAATGAGAAAGATGATAAAGGAAATAGTAAAATTAAATTAAAGAAAATAGAAATTAAAGAAAGAACTCAAGAAAGTAAGAAATAAAGAAACATAAGAGAAAAGAGATTAAAGAGAGGAAAAAAAGAAAGAATAAGAAGATGAAAAACTCACATAACCGTGAGAAGAATAGAGAGATATAGCCAAACCGTGGGCTTCAAGACAACTTTAATTCATAAATTTTCTTCCACTAGTCGTACAAGAGGTCTTTATGACCTATTTATAATTAAAAGATAAAATAAAATTTGACCAAAATACCCCTCCCTTGTACGGTCAACCAAAAAAAACTCAAAAAAAGAAAAAAAAAAATCTAAAAAAATTCTGAAAAATATAAAAACGCTCCTAAACTTTTTTTAAACTAATTCCAACTTTCTAACTTGGCTTTAATGGTCTTATTACATTAAATCTACTATTAAACCCTCTTAAAACATAAAAGAACACCAAAAATAAAGTCTAAAAACTGTGGACAGCAACTCTATCACTTGGTTCTCTTCAAAAACCTTGATGTTGGCTTCCATAAAAGCTTGTGCTTCTCCATCCACCGAAGAGTTGCCTCATCACATAGTTTGCTTGCTGTTCAACCACACACCTTCACTGTTTTAGCCTTTTCTTCATACACTTTAGTAGGATTCTTTATCATTATTTGCTTACTAATCACTTAGTTAGTTAGTAGCTTTAATATTTTACATGTTTAGTTTTTAACTTTTCATTATTTTATGAGGTTCTTGTCTTGTTTGGCATGAGTTAAATCATCATTTGGTCTTTCATTCTAATTCTTTCAAAGCATTTAATAGAATAGAAATCTAGTTTATAGTATTGACTTGTGGATCTCTTTAACTCTTTGAAATGCATGACACATCATTACCTAGGATGAGAATGGACCAAAAGTGGAAGAGTCTAACAAGCCATAGGTGTTTAAATTTACGATGCATTCATTCAACTTATAGAGAATTTCTCACATACATTGTTGGAAAGTGAAGCTTCTAATATCGTAACATATGGATTGTGAACTAAAATATGTCCGGGTTGTTTGGACAGCCTTTATAATCAACTGTTATTGGCACAATTCAAGTTTATTATCAAATCAACACAGAGATTCAGCCATTCAGATTCAGACCCATGCAAGTCAACTCCTAGATTTCTGTGTAGATACATTCTAGTGACTTATCATAGATTTCTAAAGATCTGAGCAAATCTAGATGTCAGAAGATTCAGAATACAGCACTAAGTCCAATACTTGTGATGCAGAATAAGATGGGAAACAGTCTCAAATAATATAAGAATAATCCAGAAAATAAAATATTGGATTTCCAGACCAGGGGTAAATCTGAAATTTTACAGATTTGCAATGAAATTACAAAATACCCCTGGCATGCATCAGAATTTTCTGAAAATTTCCAGATTGGTAGTACCCTCTTTAAAGAGTGTAAAATTTCATACAATTTGGGTGAGAATTGATGGTTCAAATTTAAGAATTTCAAAAATTCAAGTTTTCTTTAACGGAGGTTTATCAGAAATCAGCAAGGAATCTTTCAAACAGAGGGAGAGGGAAGAAGAGATTTCAAAAGGAACTTTAGGCCTTTAATAGAGAACCAGTGGAGGAACAAACCCTCAAAGAAACTCTAAAAAGAGGGTAAAGTCAGAGGGGGCAATTTTCAGTCTTATAATGCCCATGAAAATCTGATATATTCTGAAGATAAAACTAAAAAAAAATGCTCGCTGGGCCAGAATCACAACCTATTTCAGACAAACTTGATCATTCTAATAATTGCCATTTCTTCCGACGGCTCTATTGTTGTAAAAAATGTTGCCCAGTAACACTGCCAACCCTGCAATTTATCATCATCACTGCAGTTGTCATTGATTAATGAAAACCCCACTATCACAACTTCAATTGTGGATTTCGTAAAGGAGGTGATGGATAAGAGATGAGGGTTGAAGGAGAAGAGTGAGATCCAGGTAAAGGACTTACCTGGAAAAGAAAAAAGAAAGAAAGAAAAGGACAGCTATCTCCTTAAAAAACGATTTTGTTTCGGTAAAAGCATTACTTCGTCATCTTTTTACTAACGCAAAGAAAGTACCCTTTTCTGTAAAAAGAATTTGTTTTCCACTCTTAAATGCAAAGAAACAGAGCTTAAATGTATTAAAGATTTCAAGGATCCTTATTAACCTTAAGAGTTACTCATGTAAATTGTAGGTTAAAATGTTAATTCTTGCATGATTGATGCAGGAACATTCCATGCAAAGAAGAAGAAATTGGATGACCATGGATAGTCCTCCATAGATGTATCCAATAGTTTAGGTTTTTTTTTCTATTTTAAGAGTTTTTTTAAAATTTTTTTATGTAATAAGGCCAATAGTGTTATGATTAGTTTAGTTTTGGATTTTTAGTTGTAATCTCGTTTTTTCACTTTTGACCCAATTTTTCTCTAGCCAAAACTTGACTTTTTGGCTTGATTTTGGTGTCATTAGATAGGTTATTCATTTACCTTTCTAAAGTGACCAAGATTGCACAAATTCGAGGTGATTTGGGAAAGTTATGACCAAATTACTAAGGAGGTGACAATAAAAATGGGAATAGTGTTTTTTTTTTTTGTGAAAATTTTTAAGTTTTAGTAGTTTAGATTTTAGGAAATTTTATATTTTAGAAAGTCTAGGAATTAGGAAACCTTGTGCTTCAAGTTATTAATGTTTTTAGAAATTTTATATTTTAGAAAAAATTTGGCTAGCAAGTTTAGGATTTTAGGAAGTTTTGTAGAGATTATTTTAGAAGATTGTTTGAGATCTTGTGGGGCCCAATAACTTGGCCAACAAGCCAAATATTGTGCCAACCAAGATTCTTTAATTTTTAAAAGTCTTTTATTATTTAACAAGTTTATTTTATTAGCAGATCTTGAATCTAGGATTTTATTTTATTTTATTCTCCATGTAATGCCGATTTAAAGGCCATGTTAGATCAATGAAAAACAGTGAAGATTGAATAGAAATGGTGTTTTGAATTTGGGCGGTATCCCAATGTTTCTCTCTCAACCCCTAACATGAGGTGAACTTTTTTTTTTTTCTCTTTTATGCTTGTTCTTTTTCTAAAATCCCTGCAGAAAACAACCTCTCCTTGGCTATTGTACTGCATCATAGGGGCCCACAACCACACATAAAAATCACATTTTAAAAAAAAATTCATAATGCACTGTTTTATTCAGTCATTGGGGTGCCTTTAAATAGGGCATTACAATGCTTTAAAAAGAAGATTCTAATCTAATCAAATCTCCTAAATTCTAGGACTCTTACTTATAAAAGACCCCTTCTTTAATTAAAATCTCCTAAACAACTTGACTTCCAAAATAAATAAAATTCCCACAAAAGAATCCTAGGAAGCTACAACTCTTGGTTGTCGGCCAAAGCATTGGGTCCCACAAAGATTCTTAAATAATTGCAAGATTTATTCATAACTAAGGTGGACGACAACTTGCTTTGTGTGGGTCCCCTCAAGATCTCAAAATATTGGAGATTATTGAGGTTGTCAACTAGCTCCATATGTGGGGCCCATTGTTGACTTTTGAGAGTCACAAGAAAACAAACCATATACTAGACGACCAGCCACTTTGTAGGGCCCATCAGCTGATGTGGCAACCCCTTAAATATACAAAAATACCCTTAGACATGTGTTGTACGACCAACACTTAAACACTCATATAAACTTAATAAAATAACATTCCTAAGACTTTTATAAATTTCTAATAACTCTCTTTCATGGCTCTATGGTTTTATTATATGAAAATTTTTCATAAAAAATAAAATAATTTATATACACTTGAAACGTGCTTTCTTATAGAGAGGCACGTAAAAGTAATTTCTTCACCGCGGCTGCATTACCCTATCTCTCTCTATAGGCGTGAGTTAAGTTTATGACTCCTCCCATTACCTCTCTTTCTCTCTCCTATCTCCTACCTCATCCCCACATCTCCTCTTCTTCTTTCTCTCTTCTTCCCTGTGATCTCCTATCTTCTCTCTTGTTTTCTTTCACATAATTTTTTCTTCTTTCTCATCTCCTTTTCTTTTACTTGGAAGTTTTGTCCTGCATCAAATTGGTATCAGAACCAGGTTCCAACTAATTCTTATCTAGCTGGGGTCCATTTTTCTCCTACCCAATTGATAGTTTCACATTATGGTTCCTACTCAGGCTTATATTCTTTCCCAATTTGTTCATAATCACCAAACAATTAGGGAAATAAATCAAGGTTTGGGTTGCACTATGGATTTAATTGAGGCTCGTTCGGATTCTATAATAGACATTATGGAAGCAATAAATTTGCCCTTTTAATGCCTGTATCAGCTCCATTTGCTTCTATCTCATCAACAACTACTCCAAGCATGAGGCCAACAGTTGACAAGTACAAGAATGTTGTGGGGTGCCTATCCTCAATCAACCCCCCATCACTAGCCATGCATCCGATCAAGTCCATAAGCACTAATTTGCAAAGAGGTGCGGATGATCCCGTTCGATCCAAGGTAAGACCCGAGTTTAAAAAGTTGTCAAGGTGTGAGAAGCTCCCCATAAGATCCAAGGAAAAGAGGCACCCTTCAACCATGCTTGCTAGTTTGTGTTCGAAATCTATTCTTGGTCCTTTGCCTCATTTGTCACCTATCTTGTAGAGCCTTGATCGTTCATCTTGTGGTAGCAATGACGACAAGTTGATGCTACAAAATTCAATGTCAAATTTCTCCCCACCCCAGGACAATAATGCGGCCATAGTGAAGAGACTACTTTACATGTCTCCCAAAAAGAGAACACATTTCAAGTGCATGTAAATTATTTTATTTTTTATAAGGAATTTTCATGTAATAAGGTCATAGAGCCATAAAAGAGAGTTATTAGAAATTTATAAAAGTCTTAGGAGTGTTTAAGTGTTGGTCATATAACACACTAAGGGTATTTTTGTATCTTTAAGAGGCTGCCACATCAGCTAATGCGCCCCACAAAGTGGCTGATCGTCCAACACATGGTTTGTCTTCTGTGACTTTCAAAAGTCAACAATGAGCCCCATATATGAAGCTGGTTGGCAGCCTCAATAATCTCCAATATTTTAGAGATATTTTGAGATCTTGAAGGGTTCGCACAAAGCAAGTCGTCATCCACCTTAGGAATAAATCTTGAAATTATTTAAGAATTCATGTGGGGCCCAATGCTTTAGTTGACAACCAAGAGTTGTAGCTTTGTAGGATTATTTCTTTTGTGAGAATTTTATTTATTTTGAAAGTCAAGTGGCTTAGAGAATTTTAATTAAAGTGGAAGTCTTTTGTAAGTAAGAGTCCTAGAGTCTAAGAGATTTGATTAGATTAGGATCTTATTTTTCTAAAGCATTGTAATGTCTATTTAAAGGCACCCCAACAACTAAATAAACAGTGCATTATGAATTAAATAAAAAAAGGGTGTGATTTTTATGTGTGGTTGTGGGCCCCTATCTCTCTTTATCGGCGTGAGTTGAGTCTGGGACTCCTCCCTCTATCTCTCTTTCTCTCTTCTATCTCACCCCCACATCTCCTCTTCTTCTTTCTCCTATTTTGTCTCTCTTCTTCTCTGCGATCTCCTATCTTCTCTCTTATTTTCGTTCTCATAATCTTCTTCTTTCTCATTTCCTTTTCTTTTACTTGGAAGTTTTGTCTTGCGTCTATGATCTTCTCAATCAGTAGTCTACATCCCTATCTTAAGGTACACAGGGAATGAACTCAAGGAAATTTCCTCAAAATAACCCTCCAACACTTAGAATCCCCATCAAATCTTCAAGGATAAAATTTCTCACAAATAACTCAAAGATATAATCCATTCATCATCTAAATTAACACATCTTGCAAATAATAAATTATTTATGTGGGAAAACCTTTTAAAAAATAAATAAACTTTTATAATATAAATAAAAACCCTCTTAAAACCAATTTGCCATTGTACTATTCACTGGGTAAGAGATCTCATTAAATAATTGATGATAAACTTATATGTTAAAGTGTACATGAGGGAAACTAGTGAGTGATTCCTATCTTGGAAACTATCCAATCACCTTGATAAACTTGTCCAATACTCAACTGATCAAGATATTGCTCAAGGAGCATCACCTTTTGATCAATCAAAATATTAGATCCATCTATCTGAATGACTGTTAGAATCCTCAAGTAAATAGGGTCACTTTATACTGTTTTTGGCTTCCTTAGTGGTAAAAGTCTATGATATATATTGTGTATGTGAGGGGTTTTTTAATTTTAATTTTTGATGATTAATCCATTCAAAAAGTAAGTAACCAAGGCAATGTTTCATTGATGATTAGGAGAATGACTAGAGAAATGACATGTTTAGGGCGGGTCTCTAGGGAAAGCATAAAGTGAAAGAATTGAGCCATAAAACAGAAGAACTTATGAGTCGATATATGAAAATGAGAACATTGAATGGCTTCCAGGTTCTCTACTCCATCATTGACCAAAAACAAACTGGTTGCTACTCTTTTAAAGAAGGATAAACAAAGGCTTGCTGAAAAATACTTGCCAGAAACGAAAACAACTACGTTTTGTTTTTGGGGTGTTAAGTGTAAAGAGCATGGGTAGCATTCATTTGTAGATACTAAAAGAGGGTGGGGAAATATCTTCAAAGATTCTTCTAATTAGTAAGCCCTTGTGGTTCTTAGTTTTTGGGGATATCTGATCCCCCCTTTAATGAAATTTTCTCTTATATATATATATAAACAAAAACAAAAACAACTAGTTGATGTTCTTACAAAGACCTTAATAAGTTTCAAATGAGGCACTTAAATTCTAGCTTAAGGGGAGGTTTAATGAGTGATAGTTGGTCACAATTTATAGATACATGCAGTAGCTTTCACAAGTGGTACAACTCATACAGCACTTGTACCTTTTCCACTATAATTGAATCTTTTCATTATTTATTAAAAAACAAATACAAGTGGCTCTTGAATTCTTTGATTTCTTCTATCAATTATTGGTGCAAGACAGTCTATGGGCTGTTAATTCCTGCGGGTAATGGGCCCAAGCTTGATCTAATCAGTATTCTAAAACAAGGGAATATCAATTTAGGACAGAATCTGAACAGAAAGTGGAAATTACCAAAATGTCCCCGCTAGAATGGTTGGAATAGCATGAAATTTAACAGATCCACAGAAGGTTGATACGGGAACAATTCTACAAAATTTCAGCTCAAACTGATATCTAAAAGTATATAAAACTTATGATGTATCAGGTTGTTCCAGAATTCCAGCAAACACATTCAATACAGAATATGAGAGAAAGGGATAGAACCCAAGGACAGTACCACGATAGCAATCGAATGCAGGGACAGATTTTGGACTGAGTTAAACAATGAATTAAAAGAGGAACCAGCAGAGAAATTGATTAATATTTATCGGAGGATTTTTCACTCAGTTTCAGTAACAGGACAGAACCAAACTAGGGTTTCTAAACCAACTGAAATATGGTCAAAACAGAATCTATTAAAAGTGGAGTTTAGGTATCAATGGCCTTAATTAGAGGAGGAACAAAATCCAGCAAAACGCAAACCAGAAACTTACTATAATGCAGGGGCAATTTGACCAGGAATCTGCCCAGAAATTCCTCAGCCGATGGCTTTGTTTGTTCAATACAGGAATTGTTGCAGTCCTTAAGTCTCAGCAGCTTTTGGTTCTTCCAAACTTCAGGACTTTAGCACAGTCGATATAATCTTCAATGGTGGGCAGGGATATAGAAAGGAAAGACAAGCAGAGATTAAGGAGGAGAAGAAGATCAATCAGCACCAAGTGATTGATATCTAGGGAACCAACCTCTAGATTGAATCACAGCTCCAACCATGAGACACAATTCAACATAAAATTTACTTCATTATCAATAATCCCCCTTCATGTTGGGCGTTACTCATTATATAGACTACATAACAGAATTTTTTAGCAACTCCCAAAATAGAAACTCTTTAACTCTCCTAAAACTTACTAAAGACTAAGACTCCTATTAAAAGAAAAAAAAAATCTTCAAATTACTATTCCTAGAGGGGCTGTTGACTAGCTCTCCCATGGGTCCCACTTATTGACATTAACTTTTAAGAGAAACCCCAAAACACCCTTGGCAAAAAGCCTTATTACATAAAAACACAGAAATTAGAAAAGTCCTAAACTACCCCTGATTTTTCAGCTCTCTTCTTTGAATTACTCTTAGGCTGTGGCTTTCGTATACGCTGCTTCGTCTCAAGCCAAGCTATGGCTGCTGCATCAATGATGCTCATGTTTCTTAGTATTACCTTCAGGTCTATAAACAATTTTTAATTACACTACGTTTTGAGACTCTCTATTGGTTCTTAATCACAAAGATCTGGACACCTATTAAAAATACAATGGGTCATAACTCACCCTTGAATGGGCCCATCCTAGGCGATCTCCAAAATGATCTGATTACTTTTGACAGTGTAGAGTTTCTTTTATTCTCTTCTCTTCCTTGCTTCTTATTCTTGTTATTTTTTGTCCTGAATGTTTTATGGAAAATTTTCAACCATCAAAAGGTATACAATAAAATAAAATGGTTAAGGTGATCTGATTATACCAGGTTTTTGGCCATGCCTGCCATGTCTATGTGTACAACAGTGCTCAAGGACGGTGGGAACACTCGAGACTTCAGACTTCACCATATGTTTTTATTATTTCCAGTCACTATAGACTAGATTTACCTCAAGAAAGTTGATGTTATTCTGATAACGAGTAATATTTTACAATGAAACCCAACATTTAAAATTCAGATTGGTTAATTTTGTTTTGTTTCAATGGATCTCACTGAATGACTGTATACCGCAAAAAGGTGGTACATATTGCTATTCTTAGTGGAAGTTGCTCATGTTGCTTTCGAGGTGAGTTCTCTATGTACAACATCTCATACACTTTCTTTAGAAAAACTTGGACATGCAAGAGCCGAGTAGTCAATTTTGGATCCTTAAATCTCAACAAATCAAAAGAATACAATAAAACACACAAGGCTTAATAGCAAGTAAGTTTT
Organism: Platanus orientalis; assembly: GCA_025762735.1. Taxonomy (NCBI): domain Eukaryota; kingdom Viridiplantae; phylum Streptophyta; class Magnoliopsida; order Proteales; family Platanaceae; genus Platanus; species Platanus orientalis. The sequence goes on along the minus strand of JAOXJP010257205.1, from coordinate 6,517 downwards.
AAGATACCAAGATATGCATTAAACAAGGGACATACCTTTAGCTCTTGCAATTCAATGACACATGCACACTCAACCACCTCCACCCCAACACGTTCTGCAAAGAAACTAAGATATGAGTACTAAAACACAAGAATTGGAAACAAAATGAGGAAAATACTTGTTGGGTTAGGTTAGATGAACGTTACAAAAGAAAAGAAGAAGAAGAAGAAGTGATATAGTGAAAAGCCAAATTTGCTAATTGGGGTGCAATTCTGCAAAGTCGAATACTGAAAGAACTGAACTAAGAAGAAAGGCCAATGCACATGCATGTGTTAGAGATATAGTGATTCTCCTTTCACCCTACACCTAAGAAGTTTCGATACAATGTGGAAATATGTTATGGGTGGTAAACATGGTTTCGTATTTTTATAATCACCTGGATCTTTTACCATAACTACAGAACAACAGTGCTATCATGCAGACTTATACAATAAACTAAGTAGCATGGCTTAAGAAAAGAGTTATAGCACTAAGAAACAAGAAGTCAAGCACAGTGGCTGTTCCTCAACTCATGTCATCATTTTCATGAGATTAAGGTCTCAAGAAAACCTATCAAATTTTTAAAATTTCCATGCATACTGGGTTTAAGTTCTTTGCAACCATAGAGAAAATTCCAATTCCATTCCATTCCTTTATCTTCGTAGATCTCAATATAAAAGTATAAGTGGAGAAACTTAGAGAAATCATTTTCTTTTTTTATAATTAAATAAATTTTATAAAAAGGAAAGAAAAAGACAAATTTTATAGAGAAATCATGAAGGTCGTCCCACACCCATAAGTAGGAATCATGTACTGAAATGCCTCCCCCCCTCCTCTGCGAAATCCTCATGGATTGCACCATCTTCTACTCTACCCTTAATTAAATCTACTATTTGCCCATTTTGAAAACTTTTTTTTTTTGTGTAGGGCCACATGGGCCTACATCATGTTGACACCCGCACAAAGCAGGACCAGACTGAACCGGTGAGAACTCAAACAGGCGACACCACTTCGTACTGCTCACCCACCCCCCCTCCAGGGATTCGACCCTGGGTTTTCCCTAGGGAAGACAGACGCCGCAGCCACCCGAGCACATTTTGAAGACTTGAAGGTGCCGAAATTGGAAATTCATATCCTTCACAAAATTTCTTGACAAGTATATCAATAGAAAGAAATTCTGGTAGTATTTTTTTTTTTTTTTTTTTATCTGAGAAATGCAACCCCAGAGAAAATTAGAGTGGGCTGTGCTGAAGCAAAGAAAAACATATTATGGTAGTTCTCTTGGAAAAAAGAAAAAAGAAGAGTTCTCTTCCCAAGACCAATGTGAACATGGTTTTCTGCTATCAATCAGTTATCTATTGATTCACCCAAAAAAAACTTATCAAATTTATAAAAATCCGAGGATTAGAAGATTACCCAATAGATTTATTGCAGCACACAAGGTACCCCCAGTTGCAATGAGATCATCAATGACAAGGGCACGTTCTCCTTTCTGTACAGCTCCTACATGCATCTCAATTTTGTCTGTTCCATACTCCAAAGAGTACTCTTCCGAAATAACCTCCCCTGATGAACCATCAAGATCATAAAAAATTCTGTATAACTAGAGTAATTCCTATCAACATGCACTTGATTTAACTAATGTGAAAAGAAACATAAAGAATATGAACTAAAACAAATTTACAAAAAATGTAAGCATACAAAAAAAGAAGACAATGAACTTCCAGAAAGGTGTATGTAGACAGCCTTCTCAGCTGCACATTGCAACACATGAAGTCCAATTACAGAGCTGTCTCAATTAAGGTCAAGTTGAAGAGGGAAAAGTTCCCTCTATGTTGCTCTATTTGCTAAATTTCTAATTGTGCCCTACAGAGTAAATTCCATAAAGGGGAAATGATGCAGGATGGTCTAGGGCCAATAAAACTCTTGTAAGTTATAGGCCCAAGATTGACTTGAAATGGGACTTATATTGATTACAACAATTAGGCTTAGTAAGGTTAAAAGAAGACAAATTCAGCTTATCAATTCTGGTGCAAATCTAGACAGAACTTGGGAAGAACAAAGACTGAGTCTAGAGATATCTGTATGACATAAAATTTGGCAGGATTATAAGTTTAGGGTTAAAGATTTAACCATCCAAATTTGAGCACAAACAGATTAGTAAAAATATATAGAAGTAGCAAAACTCAGGTCTATTCCAGAAAAATCCAGCAGAACGTAACTGAGAAAACTCAGCCAATAAGAGTATGTAAGTTAGCAAGGAGCCAGTTATTTTATAGAAGGGCGAAGGAGCTGGTTATTTTCTGGGTCAGGAGATGTAAAGGTTATGAGGCCATTCCGAATGGGGCTCTTGTAAGGGAATGGGATAATTATATTGGGAGGTGCTAAGTTGACTGTGTGCTGGTTGTTTGGGTGGCCCTACTAGGGGTCCTGCCCTTTTCTTTTTTGTTGCTTTTCTGCTTGTTTTCTTGGGGATTGCTCATCCCCCTTTTTTTGTTGTATTGTTCTTCCTTTCTTGGTCTTGCAATAAATTCTTTTTTCCCATTAAAAAAAAAGTAAATTAGCAAGACAAGAAATAGAATCTTAGAGCTTCAAGAAAAATTTACCTTGAAGCCATGTGGATGAATTAAGGTGCAATAGATTCCAATGGATGTTTCTTTAATGGTGAAGAAGTATAGAAGTAGGAGAGAAGAAGAAGCACCAATAAAGCGCAGCTGTGTGGTGTTATAGGGAGAGACAGCCTTAACCTAAGGTAGAAAAGAAAGGGAGACCCGGCTTCAACCTAGAGAGAAAAGCCTAGCTTTTGGTCAAACTCCATATTAAAAATCTCTAATCTCTATTTTGTATGGGAGTAGGGGTTTTTTTAATAGATAACTAGCTTCTTGATATTAAGTTGTCCAATATTGATCACTTTCCCAAAACAGAAGCATTATAAAAGCTCCTTTCTAATATCTTCTAGACTTTCCCTAATTAGAAACAAGACCCTTCTAATTAACATAACCTTCTAAGATCTGTATTGAAAACCTTCTAACATAGAACCTCTTAAAACATGTCAAATAAAACTTACTAAAAACTCTATTCCTGTAACATACTGATATCCCTTCAGTAATTTTTTTTTGAAAAAGGTAACGAAGATATTCATTAATAGAAAAAAGAGGAAACAAGCATGAGGATATCTCTTCAGTAATTTGGCCATAACTTTCCCAAATCACCTTAAATTTCCGCAATCTTGGTCTCATTTGAAAGGTAACTAAATAATCCTTCCAGAGACACCAAAAAGGTAAGTTTTGACCACACAAAATTTAGGCTAAAAGTAAGCAACAGGATTGCAACTCAAAATAAGTAAAATCTAATAAACTAAAAACATAACTCCAATTGAACCCCACTTGATCATCAATTATCATCTAATTTATTTTTGTTTCTCATGGATGCTCCCGCATCAGTAAAGGTTTGACCAACGTTCCAGGTTTCCTTGCCTGCTTATACACAAATTTCTAAGGCATATGAAAACGGCCACCAATTCAGATTGTTCAAAACATGGGTTAACCTCTGGATTGGCCCGACATAAAAATCAGACTAAACCATCAATTCCAATCATTGAGTCAATACAATATTAACCACTGAACTGAATGGCTAGTCCAAGTAAAGGCTCTAATTTAAATGGGAGGATCATCCACACATGGTAAAGTTTGTTTTGTGACCAATCCAAAAGGTACCCTAACATTTTGATGATCAGAATGAAGGAAATGAATGGACTTCTTTTTCAGTAGCCTCAGTGGCAATTGCCTTTTTGAGGTGAATTCCCCAAGGCCCTGGAAAGAATGTTGCCCAGAAGACCATCTGGAATCCGAGTGGTTTGAAAATTTTAATTTCTTTCCAACCTCGTCTGATGGCACAAGAAGCCGGACAGAAAATCAAGAGTGATTTCCTCCTTGCCTTCGATTCTTGGTTCACTGTTCAACAAAAAAAAAAAAAGAGGCACCAGCAGCAAATCTAGAGAACACCTTGTGAAAAACCAAATTTCAATAGTTTTGGAAGAATGCATACAACTACAAACTTATATAATACTTTGCTGAAATAAAAACAACAAGAGTAATGGTGGATGTGTCCCCAAAAATTTCAAGCTTCCACCGAACTAAGAAGATTACAAATCCACCAACCAACTACCATTAAATAACGCTATTCACGGATTTGAGAAATTTCATGGGTTCCTGCAGGTTTATTGTGTTACGATTTCATGGTTAAAATATTATGCTTCAAACCCTAGATCGATGATAGATTGCAAAAATGGAAAAAACTTCTCAAAATTTAGGGAAAATAGTCGATCTTCAGCACATATGGTAAAGTTTGATAAAAAATCGCAAGATCTTACCCAAAATAGTTGGTGTAAAGTGCAGAAGATCTCGTTTATGGCCATAGTGGGTGAGATTTGGAAGGGGGGAAAAACCAAAAAGATCTGAGAAGATAAATTGATTGGTGATTGTTGTGGATGATATATGATTTGGTGGGCTTTATGGCAGAGAAACGATCGTTGAAGATAGTCGTTGGAGATGATTCCCCTCAGAACATGGTTTAAAATCTCGGATCGGCAGAACGGATCGTCCATGCCCAAAACCGATCTGTATCGTATCGGATAAGCTCCAAAGTCAAAAAAAATTTAAAAAATTCCTAAAAATCCATAAAATTCTTATAATGTTTTTCATGAAAATTTAAGACTAAAAAAAAACTTAATTTTAGGTATGTTAGGTGCATCAAACATGAATAAACATTGTTACGAACTTACAAGCATGTATATTTATAGAGATCATGATTAAACATTTCAAAACCAAACATCCAGTATGATTACTTCTAGTGCAGAAAAACCAAACCATTTACAAATACAATAACATATAAATAATGATGAACATAATTGTAGGCATGTTAAGTGCATTATACATGTATGAACAAAGTTACGAGGTTCATATAAGTTCAAGATTCTAGTTTGTATAACCAAACATCCAATATTATTATATATGTCAATGCATAAAAACTAAACTATTTACAAAATCACATAAACAAAAATAAAAAAATACATGATTCATTATTCTAGTCAATGGGTTTGTGAAGTTTAATCTAGCTTTCTATTATATGACTGGCGGGGGGCTAGTCCCCCACTATCAATATAGGGGGGTCTCAAGAGGAGGGGGTTAGTGGGGGAGGTGTTCCAAGGGGGGGCTTGAGAATTATCATTCGTTATAAGGTCACGGGGTTTACCTCTTATATGTTATTTCACAACTTTTAGGAATATTTATTGAGAATTAGGGAAGGGTTTGTGCACTCTTGAAGAAAACAAATTTATTTATTTATTTTTTCGGATCGTCCAATCCCAATCTTAGATCGTCTCCCGGAACCAGATCGGACGATTTAGGACTGGGATCGTCCGATCCCAATAGGATCATGATATGAATGTCAGGATCAGACTGGACCTGTCCGATCCCAATCCGATACCAGATCGGGATCGTCCGAGTTTTAAAACCATGCTTGGAAAGCTCTAAAATCCAACCATTTTGGTCGGAAATAAAAAAGGGGACAATAACGCCTTTGATGGAAAACACGATTTCCAATGCCAATTTTCTGGGTGGTTTTCCAAGCTCATTAGACGGCAGAAAAATAAGCTTTCCTAGGAAAAATGGATCGTTTTCCTCGGAAAAGCATGGACTTAGAAGCTAAATAGACAGAACCTAAAGGCTCACAAAAAATGACAAAATTGGTACAAAAAGTATTAACATGATCCAAGGGTTTGTCCAACATTTCCATGGTCTACATTGATGATAAAGTGTGAATGTGCAAGGCATACTTAGTATAAGTATGAAACAAAGCTTGGACTGCAATCCAGGAAAAGCAGACCTCTTTAATAATTAATATAATAGTGTCCATGGAAAATTCTGAAGGAGCTATATACAAGTCAACTTAACTAAGACTTATCCCAACTTCTGGATTCAGCTACATGAATTATGTTCTGCCATTCCATTCTTTCTAGAGCCATATCTTCTCGTAAATCATTAGGCATCAACTCTTTTCTCATTGACTTGACCAAAGTCTTTTTGTTCCTTGTCCTTTATTGGCCTTGAACTTAAACTAAATCTCTCTCTCACTAGCATAGTCATCAGTCATCATTGGTCATAACTAAAGCATATCAATCAACTTTCCCTCATCTAGTCACTTATTAGGGCCACCATTGAATTCTTTTTTTTTTCTTTCTTTTGAGAGGTAATACAACTTCGCCAATGTTTGTATCTTCAAACATTGCCGGTCCGAAGCCCGGATAAAGGAGGAGGGTGGCGTCAGGTTGAGAGCCGGCCTTAATAAACTACTAAAACCATTAAACATGAATCCTGAAAATACGTTATATTGATCTAATACTAGGACGTACCCTTTAAGCAACGCGCCTCATTCCCTGGATGTGGCGAAAAATTGGCGAGGGGCACCTCATCCCCCGAATGTGGTGAAAAATTGGCAA